>JACDOX010000128.1:1116353-1162855 GCA_014549065.1 Cardinalis cardinalis | reverse complement strand
TCAGTAGTTGCATAGCAGGGCCTTGGCCACTGAAAGAGGAGATGTTGGTCTCTGAATAAATCTGCAACTGCCCTTGAAACCTCATTAGCACCTTGCCTGATTGGTTTTGTTGGTAATGAGCTTGCACTATGTTGGTGAGAAAAAGAAAAAAAACAACCAGAGTTTAAATACTGAACAGCTCAAACTCTTAACTTTTCTAAGAGGTTTGCTTATGTAATCCTGGGAGAGTTTTTTCTTCCATATGGAAACTGCAGGGGCCAGCCTCTGGATGCATTGTTTGCATGCTTCTTTAAGGCTTTGATTAGGAACAGCTTATTCCCAGGTTTGAATATGGTGAAAGATTTCATGGTTTTAATCCCTTAAATACAATATCCAGCTTTGCATCTAAGAGCATGCATACCTTTTAGCATAAAACTATCTAGAAGGATGCTTACTAATGGAGAAACTGATAACATATTYATCCACTAATTTATCAAAGTGTCCTTGGGCTGATGTGTCTTAAGAGAATGACTTGAAGACCCCAGAACAGAGAACCAACATTGTTCATCCCAAAATTTCTAAAACCCTGGGGGAAACTCTCAATATGCTGAGARGAAGATTCCACTGAGGAATTCTTTCCCATTCCCATTTCACAGTTTACTATTTTTTCTTTTTAATTTTTAATTTCGACCATCAAAATATTTGACATTTAGAACAAGGCTTTTCTACGAGACGAACAAGTTAAGATCTTAAGCTAAAAACCTTGTGTAAAAGCAGCACAGTTTCTCATCTTGATCCTAATAACTTGCTAGCAAACCAAAAGAGAAATTCAAAAGGATGATAATATAAAAAAAAAGAATGATGGGAAACAGATGATTTCCCAACAGCAGGGAAAAAGMAAACATGATCAGTTTCCTAATTTCAGATAATGTTTCCCCAGGCATCCATAAAAAACAGTAATTCCTTTAGTATATTTTTAAAGATAAAATTCTATCAAAAATCACTCTGGGTACAGTCAATGTCTTCAGACTTCTGCTTTAGGATGTTCCTTAATTCTTGTGAGATTCTTTTCTGCCTTATTCAAGTACATAAATCAAMGTTTTAATCTGAAAGCTTGTTATTTTTGCAGTGGTTTTCTCTCTTGACTTCCCTCCTACATATTAGCCTGCCTCTTCATCATACAGTAATTTTTAATTTTCCTTCCACTCTCTCCTCTAATTCCACTATTTTGGAATAAAGGAGATCCCTGCCCCCAGTCTTTCTGCTAATCATTTAAAAACGAACTTGTCAGTCCTAACACAGCTCTATTCATTCATACATCAGCCTGGCCCATAAAAATCTTTATGTAGGTACTATATAGGTATTAGCCATCCAAAAACACAACCAAAAAACCTAGCAAAAGAAATTATAAATCAAGTGTTGAGTATCAAATCTGCAGCTGTCATTCTTTGACTCCGCTTGTGCAARTTTGCTTCAATATTATTAAGAGGACCTGCCCCCTGCTCTCTGTTTCAATAATTTCTCTTCATTATTATCTCTAAAGGCATAAGTAACCAAGAAGTTTAAAGGGTTCTGCCTCTTTTTTTCTTGTGTTCATTAAGTGTAATTTTCAGATGAAACCAATATCTGGAGCCAACACATATTTTTGATAGAAGACAGAATTATTTCCATTTCTCCCTCCATCCCTGCATCCTCCTCCTGTCATGCCTGTCATACCTTACTCCTCACTCCTACACATATATTAACAAGAGTTATGGGACAGACAGCCCCAAAAATGATTTCTAGAAGAAACTCCTCCCTAATGAAATTAAAATTCTAAGAAAAAAAATCACTTTTATTCTTAAAAGGTTATGATGCTAGGAGGGAGTTCATTTTTTTATCTTTCTTTTCAGTAAGGCTGACTAATTATGTATGATTTGCAGAATTCTCCTTGCCTTCCAAACACAGACCCAGGATATAAATTCATATCTTTCTGCCACCATGAGATGGCTTAATGCCAGATGCTTCACAAAGTCCACAGTCTTATCTCTAAGCAACCTGTATACGAAAATGAAGTTTTAATTCACCTGGTGACACATCCTGCTGCAACACCGTGATTTATTTTCTTTAACTTTGGGCTAATACTAAACAGCAAATAGGAATTATTTTTGAAAATGCAGTTGCTCAGTGGTTGTATAAAACAGATATTGTGGTGGTAGGACGGGATGAGTGCAGAAGAATGTGCTTTAYTCAGAGAAAAGTAATAGAGAAGTTCAGCCTAGAGGAAGGAGAGCCTTGATGGTTTCCATTACTCCCTCAGTCTTTTCCAACCTGCTGCCCCTGAGCCACAGCTCACCCGCAGACAGATCAGTGGGGCTTAATTGTCACACACCTTCGTCTGGGCAAAGAAAATCAAAGAGAGAGAGGCTCACAGAGAAGAAAAAAGAGCACCTGAATTATATATCCAGCAAGGCTGTAAATCAGCCTTCCCTTCTGTTTCCTGCAGCCTTGCTTCCAGCACCYGACAGGTCACAGTCAGGTTAGTGCTGTGAAGAGACAGAGCTGCCTCCCTTGTTTCAGAACCTGAGCTCTATGTTGGCTTAATTCAGTCATTTCATTATAAAAAAAAAACCAAAACAACCCACCAAAAAGAAGCCCTGGTGTATGGCACACTGTAACTTTAATTTCCTCCAATAAAAAATGTAAAAGCTTATTAAAAAATTCTCATTCTGCTCCAGAGCCCCGAAACTAAATCATTGATTTCATAATCTTTAAATTTTAATTAAAACTAAACTCTCTCAAAACAAATTAGAAATACATAAATATCATGTGTTAAGAATACCAAAGGATTGTTCTGACAAGGTACTATGTCAGTCCCCCTGTCTCTGTGGATGCAGCATGGTACATAAATGTGGTTTGAGGATTCCTCAGTCCCAGCTTTAGTTCATGATCAAAGGAGCCTGTCAAGTAAATGTCACAAAATTGTCATTGCATTAAAAATGAACAKAACTTTTTCTTATTTATTTTTTTTTAATTGGCTGGGGTTATTGCTATTAGAAACTMTTAAATGTTCCAGAATCCACCAGAGAATGCAGTTAAGGAAGAAAGCCTTGTTACCCTGTGTGCTGTGTTCAAGCCTGTGGTTGGCTTTTGTGGGGAGGATAAAGCCCCAAGGGGTGCTCCACTATGACAAATTCCAGGAGAGTCTGCCTGGGARTAATGAAAACACCATTTTTCCCCTCACAGATCCCTCATCAAGTTTTAATTCTTATCTATATGACACATAGGAGAAAAAAAAAAATACTAACATAAAACCCAATCCTGAACATTATTTTTGAAGTGTAAAATGTTTCCACTGCCACGTCTGTTTCATGTTTTGCACTCAGAGTGTTTAACAGTTTTTGAATTGTTTTACAGAATGACAAGGAAARCCATTAGAAAATTTGTAAACCTTCACTTCAAAATACCAGAAAACTCAGAGAAGAGTGAAGGTTCAGTGAAAATATCCACTACAAAGTGTTATATACCTRGAACATGCAGCTTTATGGAGACAAGAAGCCTGAATGATTTTAATGGACTTCTTTTCTTCAGCAAGAGCTTGGCATGCTAAGAACCTGTGCAAGTTTGAACCTCTGGAAATGATGCTTTGCATTTATTGYCTTGGTTCCCTATGTTGCCAAAGTGTGCAGACAAGCAAAACATATTTTTGGTGAAGATTTAGCTTTAAAGATACCAAATAAAATAATTGTGAACAAAATAAGTATGTGTTCAACAGAAAATATCCCAAGGAAATCCTCACCAGCCCTCTTTATTTTTAGAAAATCAAATAATTCTAAATTCTTCTACTAGCTCCTCAAACATTTTCTAGTTTCTATAGGGAGGGCTCATTCCACTGAGTCTCCAGTCTTTACTTGGGAGAATTTACTGGGTGCWGATTATTTAAAAAATATTTTGGAATGCTTTAGGATAAAGCTCTTAAACTATTTCCAAGACTAAAGCAGGGTGAAATACTGTTTCAAATACACAAACAATTTCGTAGCCAGTGCCTTGAAAAGATTTAGTTGAGAAGCTCAGACCTGAAACTTCAGATTGTCTCTCGCAACGAGGACTTGTCTTTGGCTGGCTAGGGGAAAAAGCAAATGCCAAGGCCATGCTAAGGCTTTGGTCACACTTTACATGCGCTCAGCATTTTGGCAGATGATCTCTCCAAAGAGCACATCTTTAGGCAGGGCTGCTTGGGCTGTGTGGAATTCCATCCGTGGCTGCTGCAGCTAGATGCCACTGTGGCACAAAGCACTGGAACTGCAAGTGAGGATCCCTTTTCCCCTTCCCTCCTCGCTGTCTGCCAGGCACATGGGAGGAAGCTGAAAGCAGCCAAGCTTACACACAGAGAGGACCAGGAGCTGCACGGGTTCAGGAGCCTTAGTGCAGGGAAAGGTCAGGATTCAAGAGGGGTCTGTGCTCTGAAGGAATGAGACAAGGAACTAGGCTCAGTAATAAAAAATAAGCTAGGATTGTGATTCTGTGAATTAGAATAAAAAGTGAGAAGGAGCCAGGGACTGGCTCAAGGTGCTGTGATTTCATACTGCAAAGTGAACAGGCAGAAAAGGAAAGAGAAACCAGGTCTGAGTCCAACACTCTTGTTTCTATACAGGGCAGAATAGAAACTGAGAAATCTGSTGCCAAATTATTTGTCTCCTGAGAGTCTGCTACCTTAATGACAGAGAGATACATCCTGTGGATCTTGATTAGACACAATTGTTCTGCTTACTATTCAAATATTCAAAACCTGAATGAAGAATGAGAGTGTGAAAAGAAAAAGCAAGCCAAATCTCAGGCTCCTGTGTGTTCCATGACTGGTAAAAAATAATTCCTTCACTTGCATTTTCTTCTTTTTGTTACAAAGAAACATCTGTATCATTAATCTGTGCAATGTTTCACATGATTATTTAAATGAACGATGAAAATCTTGTGCCTGATGTGATAAAGTTTTGAGTAGCCTATTCTATATGTGAGGGACAACAAAGAAAGAAATTGTACAACGTGTCTTACCTCTGTGAAGCACTGAGTTGTACCATAAGGACAGAAAAGAGGCTGGAAAGCTGCCTTTTCTCTATGCAAAAAAAAAAAAAAAAATGGTAACCTCTGATAAATGTGCCCCTGAAGAGAAATTAAACATCTTGCCTTAGAGCTGCTGTCATAGCCTGAACTTCTGGTAAATACTATTTGTTTGAGGGAGAGAGCTTGAGTTGCTTTATAAAGCTAAGCCACTCAGCAGTAGTACTCCTCCAGTTGTCCTTGACAGCTATATTTTTTCATTACACTGATTTGCTTGGATTTGAAAGTTTCAATGTTTTGATCCTTATTACTGCAGATCTGTAAAAATTACAAAAATACCACAATACAAATTACCAGAAATGGAATAGATGGAGACTGATGATTTCTGCTGAATTTAAATTTTCAACACTGCTCTGAAAAGATGGGAGAAACTTTTGTGAGTGCTCCCTTCTACACAAATGACTGTAGAGATGAGGCAATGGAAGCTGTGCTGGGAAGTTATGTTGATCACTGGTGGGGATTTTATTTGGAGGTAAAAACCTATGTATACTTCACTGTAGTAGGTGAAAATATGTTGCAGACATCTTTTAGGGAAAATCCTTTCCTTAGGATTTTTCCTCCTGAGAAGCTGAGAGACCTCAGGAACAAAATGTAAACATTGATTATCTGCTGCTGTGGAATGCAACAGGTGCATCTGGGATTGGCCCATGTTGGATGTTTGTACTTAATGGCCAATCACAGTGCAGCTGGCTCGGACAGAGAGCCGAGCCACAAACCTTTGTTATCATTCTTTCCTATTCTATCCATAGCTAGCCTTCTGAGGAAATCCTTTTTTCTCTTCTTTTAGTATAGTTTTAATGTAATATATATCATAAAATAACAAATCAAGCCTTCTGGAACATGGAGTCAGATCCTTGTCTCTTCCCTCATCCAAGAGCCCTGTGAACACCGTCACAAAAATATACAAATATAAACAGGAAAGCCAAACCCAGCCCTTCCTTTGCCTCCCYCTCCCTTTGGGTTTAATATACCCTCTCCTCTTTTTGCAGTTTCACAGCATTTAAACTTTGTTTAAATGTAAACCTTGGTTTTGGCTTTTTTCCTTCATGTCTTTCAAGAACCAAAGCATCACCAGAGCTGGACCAGGCTGGTTCACCGACACATGGTTTGTTACGCATCACCAGGGACACACAGGCTCSTGCTCTGCCATCAGGATTGTGCCTCTGCCTCCTCAGCAGCAGCTCCAGCCCTGCCCATTCCCTTCTGCAAGCAAGGTGCTGCCCAGTGGAGGAAGGGCTGGCTKACCCCTCTATTGTGACGGTGTTCACAGGGGTTCTTGGATGAGGGAAGAGACGAGGATCTGACTCCATGTTTCAGAAGGCTTCATTTCTTATTTTATGGTATATATTACATTAAAACTATACTAAAAGAATAGAAGAAAAAGTGTCATCAGAAGGCTTGCTAAGAATAGAATAGCAAAGAATGATAACAAAGGCTTGTGGCGTGGCTCTCTGTCTGAGCCAGCTCACTGTGATTGGCCATTTATTAGAAACATCCAACATGGGCCAATCMCAGATGCACCTGTTGCATTCCACAGCAGCAGATAATCAATGTTTACATTTTGTTCCTGAGGCCTCTCAGCTTCTCAGGAGGAAAAATCCTAAGGAAAGGATGTTTMATGAAAAGGGGTCTGCRGCACTTGATGTTCCTGCTCCCACAGGAGAGCAGGGGATCAGCGCTTGCAGGGCACTGCAGACAGAACAGCTCACCCTCCAGATGCAGAATGGGACTCAGCCAGATGCTCACCCTCCAGATGCAGAATGGGACTCAGTTCCCTGCTGCAGCTACAGCCATGCAGAGAGCATGACCTCCTCCCATCTTGGACAAACCCAGGAAAGCTGGCTGAGCTGCCTCTGCGCCCTGACCTGCTACACTCCCTCAGAAACAAAAAGTTGGCCAGCGGGAGATTTTTGCTGGAAAAGCACTGTCAAACCTTCAGGGGAAAGGAACTGAATCTCTTTTTAGGTTTGTTTCAAGGATTTCTCCCTGAAGARCATGCTATGCTGTCCACATTAGACAGCTTCAAAGTTTTAATGCATTGCAGAGACCTTGAAATCTCAATCAGATATATGGCTGCTTCAGCCTGTGCTTCTTCCTACGTCATTATCAACCTGACCTTAATTAACCCTCTTAGTGAAATGGAGTTTGTTGATTCTCAAGGACAGTCTCACTGAAAAACAATATTGCAACATCACTCAAAAGCTAAAGTAAGRCTGCTTTATAAAGGGATTTATACTAATAATCCTTGAATATTAACAGCTTCTTATGCTATGTGGTTTATATAAAGCTATCTGTATAAGCTAGGATTGAGCTCTGTCTTTCTCAGCCTTAAAAAGTCTACATTTCCTTTAGAAAAACTAGTTATCTTTTGTAAACACTACAYTGATTTTGCAAAAAAGGAAAAAAAAAGTAGATTTAAAATCAAATATAACAGCTTAATTTGACCAGCTGTAAATAAAAACAAATATCCCTGTCAAACCAGGATATTCAGTAAACACAGTAATTTCTACTGTGACTTGCTTATAACAGTGTTTGTCCTTTAACATATTGAGTAGTTTTATAGGGAGCAAATATATGGAGAAAATCCTTAGGGTGGATATTTTAATTTTAAAAGCCTCAGTGGAAGARTTGGGTGTGCCAGTAGTGGCTGCCCTGCTTCATTTGAAGCTCTTGGAACATGCTCAAGGCTGATGGTGAGAAAGGTCTGTGTTAGCATCTGATCTGTATGCTACAAATAGGACATAAGATAACAGCTACCAGGCTCTCACAATTCACTTTAAAGGCAGCATGTTCTTATGGAAATAACTGAGACCACTCAAAACTAAATTGCTTGCTTTGTCCAGAGTTTAAAAGGATAGGCTTCAGAGCTGATGCTCACACATCTCTGTCCTTACCCTTCTCTGTGCCTGTCCTCACTTTTAAGAGCTACAACAAGCTGTAATTATTTCTCAGACTATTTAGAGACTAAACAGAGATTATGAATAATGTAACAATGAAAATATTCATACAGAGCATATAAATACCCAAAGTTACAAAAAAWATCCAACTGATATTTTCTGAATGGTAAAAAAGCATTAATGTTTTTGTCCCCATAAATTACAAACTATTTTATGGACATACAGTACACTTATTACCTTGCCATTAAGTACATTTTATCCTTTGGATTCTAAGTGACAGTATGCATACATAGTGCATATACAGCACAGTAGGCATATATGATAARCAAGGAACTTTAAGACATTTGCATAGTGGGGAACCACAAATAAAAGCCGTCATTTACCAGTGGGTTACTGTGCAAGCATTCTTGGTCGTTGGTATTGTACCTGAAATTTGCAGAACCTTACATTTTCATCCAGGTCAAGAGCATTTCTCACTCCACTTATTTTTTCTACTACTGTGCAGAAGTGTCTAAGTAAAAACCTGGATGTTTAAATGTTGTGTCCACTACAAAGCTTGTGTTACCATGGAACCTCGGTGGGAGATGAGGGAAGCGCCGTGCACCATCTGAGCAGGTAGTTCAGAGGGTGATGCTTTGGATTACAAGTTTCTAGTCTTCCACCAAAGCCCAGTGCTGGGCAGGATGGCTGAAACTCCACATTAAGGGGGAGTTGAGAGCACATAACCAGTCCTCTGCTGCTGGTTCTTGGCTTCTTTTCTGTCTCTATCGAGACTGGGATTGAAAGCACTCGAGATGATATTTTRCGTTCGGGCTCAAATGTTTATTATTTCTTATCTATATCACAGTCTTACAAGTCATGGGTTCTACAGCATTCTACTAACAAGCTGCAAAATGGCTGTCYTTCTCTACAAGGTCTTTTAAGGCCAAACTGTCCAATTAAGAAATGACACRTAAAATATTTTTACTTTTAATGCAAAAGCTAATCACTCGAAATCTGCGATGCGCAGTTTTCTAGCCAATTACACAAAACCACCCAAACCTGTGAAGAAGGTGGAGAAGAAGGATCAGGCTCCTAAAACCTCCATCTTGCTTTACATGTATTTCTATATTCTAAAACCTTAAACACTTTAGTTTTCCACCCTGTGATATTGCAGACTTCTAATCAAACTACMCACCCATATCCCAGTGCTATCAATCAACTTTGGAAGCCTTCTCCACGGCCTCAGGTGACATGTAGAGTTCTCTTGAGGGTCTGTGTCTTTCAGCACAGAATGTTTAAAATCCTCAGCGCCCAGGGTCCCAACACTCTGCCAGGGTTTGTGCACAACTAGTTGCATGGACTGGCAGCTTTGCTTCCTCCAAAACTCTCACTTGCCCTTTTGCAGAGAATCCTTTCCCTTAGGGATAAAGCACAGAGAAAGAAAACTGGAGTCATTCTTTTGGGTAAGATTCAGCAGGGTAGGGAGAGCTTTTTGCTCTGCTGTGTGACCAGGGACCACYACCAAGTCAATCCCTGTTCCCTTCACTTGTATTTTCTTCATAAGAGTGTTCACTTGATGATGATGATGATATTGGAGTTTTCTCTTACATGCCTACAAATATTAGCTATTTTACTTGAAAATTAGAAAAAAAGACATCAGACCTTAACTTGCTGATGTTAACAAAGACAGAACTATGCATTGTTCAAAGGGGAATAAATCTAAAACACCAAGTTAAATGCTGCAATTAGCTTACAGTCAAATGCTAGGCCTGTTTACAAGCATCACTGTGTCTAGCTGTCACTGTAAAATTAGTAATCCTTTGCCCAAGTCATGCAGCCATGTTAGCACAGAATCTGAGTTATTTCTTATGACAGTGTTCACAGGGATCTCAGGTTGAGGGAAGAAAGAGATGAGGATCTGACTCCATGTTTCAGAAGGCTTGATTTATTATTTTATTATATATATTACATTAAAAYTATACTAAAAGAAGAGAAGAAAGGATTTCATCAGAAGGCTAGCTAAGAATGGAATAGCAAAGAATGATAACAAAGGTTTGTGGCTTGGACTGTCTGTCCGAGCCAGCTGGGCTGAGATTGGCCATTAATTAGAAACATCCAACATGGGCCAATCACAGCTGCACCTGTTGCATTCCACAGCAGCAGATAATCAATGTTTACATTTTGTTCCTGAGGCCTCTCAGCTTCTCAGGAGGAAAAATCCTAAGGAAAGGATTTTCCATAAAAGATGTCTGCAACAATTTCTCTCACACCAGAGGTGCACATTATGGTCATGACGCACAGCGCTCAAGTAGAAAAACCTCACTGTTCCTTTTTGTSTCTCACAAAGCTCTTCCAGATTTTGTGTGTTCACAGTAGCCTGGCAAAATTATTTAGGGTAAAATAATACATTTACCTACAGCATAAGAAATGCTCAGCTGCCCAAATACATCTTTATTAGAAAGATTTAGTGAATAGAAATGTTTTAATAATAATAACAAATTTGCTTGACTGCTCTTCTTCCCAACTGTTCTTAGAATCAAATACTATACAGGCCTGTCACATATTTGATTTTTTAAAATACTGTGTTGCAGACATCTTTTATGGAAAATCCTTGCCTTAGTATTTTTCCTCCTGAGAAGCTGAGAGGCCTCAGGAACAAAATGCAAACATTGATTATCTGCTGCTGTGGAATGCAACAGGTGCATCTGTGATTGGCCCATGTTGGATGTTTCTAATTAATGGCCAATCACAGCCCAGCTGGCTCAGACAGAGAGCGGAGCCACAAATCTTTGTTATCATTCTTTCCTATTCTATTCTTAGCTAGCCGTCTGTGGAAATCCTTTCTTCTATTATTTTAGCATAGTTTTAAAGTAATATATATGATGCAATAATAAATCAAGCCTTCTGAAACATGGAGTCAGATCCTCGTCTCTTCCCACATCCAAGAACCCCTGTGAACACTGTCACAATACTGTAGGAAAGGAGAGGGTCAAAGCATACTTTAGCTGAATTACCAAGCCTTTGAAAACAAAGAGAAACCCAAAAACCCAGAACCAAATAAAAAACCTCCCAGTGCCAAATCAATTAATTGGAACTGAAAGGATTTAGCATGGTGAGCATTCAACATCTGTTTTATACCACTGGTTCCATTCTCCAGCCTTCTCTTCACCGGGCTTCACCCTGGGCAATGATCTCCTGAGCATCACTTCCCTGTTGTATACACTCATATGTCAGCAAAGGCCAGAATAAACCACAGCTGAGTGTGATGAAGCTGGGGACTATGGATCTGAGTACTTTGTTTCCWGCTCCAGATTTATCATCTTTATTTGCCATTCTGGCACAGACACAGCATATTTCCTCTTTCTCCTATGACATATAACATTTAGGACCTAGGGCTCAATTTTTCAAAGATGTCAAAGTGTTTAGCAATGCTTAAAATGGTAACATTTTTCTATGTGGAATGTGAAACTTTTTGATTGATGGCATTTTTCTGGAATATTTAACCAAACAAGGAAGCCTAACACAGCTGGAAATGGTTAGCTTTTGTTTTCCATTCRTTGTAATATCACATAAATTGTGCAAGCTAATTCTATTTACTTTCTCAAATAGCCTAATGTAAATACCTTCAAGAAAATATTCACTTTTTCTATTTCTTTGTATAAATTTTAGAAAAGGACAGCTGCTTTAGAATCAAAATGATGAACTATAGAATAAATGTGGGCAAACAGCTGAGTTTATCTTTCCTATTTTTGMTATTCTAAGATGGAAGAACTTGACAATTTTCCTTAGGTAACAAAGTTTTGACATGATTTATTTTAACCCAAGTCTATTTATTTTTACATGTTTGTAGCTAAGAAAACATGGGGTTTTTTTTTCAATTCTAATATCTGTAAGAATTCCATCTGATCTATCCAGCACTAAATATACATTTAATTGCATCCAAAAATGATACATTTCCTTTTCAGAATGTTCTAAACATGCCGAGGCTGGCAGACTGAAAATAACATTTACAAATGAGAATCCCATGCTGTGCTTTCATTTTTTTTTTAGCAGGAAAAAGAATGACTCCCTGAAAATTAAAAAAAAAAAAAAGGCAAGATCATCTAACTTGCTAAAGGCATGAGAATTTCAGCTGATCATTTCCTGAATGATACCTGACTATTAATTTTTTAGCTGAAAGATCATTGACTAAATATTTTACAGAGAGAGAGTACATTTATCATCCTGCACACGGTGAAGGGTTTCTCKTGAATAAATATGACCAGTGAAACAAATGAGGCAAATATTAACTCCTGTAACAGMACTGAAAGGACAGGCAGCACAGGTAAAAACTTCTGGAGGAATCAGCCTGTCCTTATGAAAGCACCTTTCAAGGAAAAATGAAATAAAAAGGAGTGATTTCTATTAATATAACTCAATATCCCCTCACTGGACTTCTGTGTCCTACAGAAGTGGGTTCATATACAAACACACAACCTGGAATGTTGCATTCTAAACAAATCTAAATTTCTGTCTTTATTCAAGGAAGCCTTCCCTGTGATCCCAATACTTACTTTATTTTTGAGTAAGTGCTGTAGATACAGGCAATTAGATGGCTAAGAATTAGTTTCATGTTTTCAGATTAAAATSACTAAAATCATGTCAGACAATGCAGAAATTCCAGACAATGCCTATTAATTCATTATTAGAATAAGAACTGCATTATTAATAAGGATTTTCTTCTTGTTAAATATTACACTTCCATCTGTGGTACATGGCCACCTAGTGACTAATTTAAATTGATTGAAACATTTATGTGATACATACTGTTAATTACATTTCACCTTCACCACATTAACATATTCTGAAACAACTGTCATGAGTGCAGCACTCACTTGTGACTGGTGGCAGTGAAATGATAAAGGCTTGGTGAAACACTGGGCTTATGATGATACTGAAACATTTTTATAAAAAAGTCAATGACAGCTCAATTATTTTTAAAAAAGTGGGCATGCATTCTTGTTTGGAAAAAAATCAATTAACATACTTAATGAGGAACATGCTTACATGGGGTTTTATTTTAAATTTAAATCTAAGTTCAAGAAGGAATTGTTTTTTATTTTTAATGTTCCAATTTTCTAGAAAATATAAAMCTCTTTGAGCAAATTCAGCTGAAACCAAGGAGTTTTCAGAGTTTGAGAAGTTAGCTCATTTTGGGTTTGGCTTCTGTGACATTAGGTAACACTGATTATTTTTTACAATTCAGCAATTCCAGGTTTTACCCTAAACTACAAATATTCACATGRTCCTAGCACACATCCCTATTACTGATGCTGCCATTTCACACGTTGTTTTTGTCTGATGCCTTGCACCACATTTACAAAAAAGAAAAATCTCCATCCCCCCACCCCCAAATCACCACCAAAAGTAGTATTTGAAGTTGCAAATAGGAATCTGAATTCTGCACATTAAGCTGTCAAATTATTACATCCGTACTGAACTCTCACAGATCTCTATTCAAACACAGAGAGATTAAAATCCAGACTGCTTTTTTGAGTCCTACCATCTTAATTATAGATGGACATTGCTGGCAAATTTTCTTTGAACACATCATTTCTTCAGAGTGCATTGTGAAATGCACACARCTGCTACTAACCACCATGAGTGAGATAAGCAATAGAAGTGGGAAACTTATTTATGACCTTGCCCTACCTGATTTTATTGCTGTAATTCCCCTGCTCTCATTAGATTCGAGAACCACACATTTGTACTTGCTCGTGAGCTGAACATGGACCAGAGAGGTAATTTGAAAAGTGATGATGACATTTGGATTGGTGGTCTCTTGGACTCCTGCTTCCAATAAAATAACCATGCAGCAGYGAAATATGAAGGAGGAAAAAATATCCAAGACCTCCAGGTGGAGACGATGGAGAAGGAAGATTAAATAAGCATTCAATCCCAACAGTTCTTTTTTCATTCCTCTCAGTTCATGGCATTTGAAGGCTTCTGTATCATTAGTCATGACACAGAGCACTTCTCCTTTCTCTCCAGCTTTCCATACATTTTCAGGCTCCTTTCTCTTGTAAAGCTTAAATGTACAATCATTTTAGCATTGCTTTTTTGGGGTTTTAAATTAAGCTTCAGTTTTCTTTTCTCTCATTGTGATGTTGGTTTACTTCTGGGCTAGTATGAATGAAACTTTGACATGGTATAAGAAACTAAATTTGCTACTACAGAGTAAAATATTGTTTCCACGATGTATCAAATTTTCATTGTGGTGCTTTCTGTCACATTACCTGTTCTCTGTTCATAATTACAAGTTTAAAAAAGCTCTGGCGAGGATGAAAACAAACAGCAACTTTCCCCAGCTAATTATATTTGACCTTTACTTGCTGTGCAGTTTGCAGCATAAAAGTGCTGAAAGTAGCAGGAGTAATCTCAGATAATGGGTGTTGTTCAACAAAGAAAATGCTTCAGRAGTCGCAAGTGGTAACAAAAGAAAATGATGTTTTCTATCACACTGCCTGTGCCAGTTTTTGTTTGAATCTCTACCAAGCTGGGGCCAGTTCCTGCTGTGTTTCTGTTTCACCACTGCATTCCTTCTCTGACACCTGTAACCAGCCAAGACACATCAGTAAYTATCACAATTCATTTCTTCTCCTCTTGGAAAACAAAATGCCCTGAAAATTTCTCTTCTTATCCACCTATGTTGAATAATAAGATCACAGAATGGCTTGGGTTTAAGGGACCTTAAAGTTCCTCTATTTCCCATGCCCTGSCATGGGCAGGGATGTCTTTCACTAGGCCAGGCTGACATGAGAAATTTTATTTCCTCCTCAAACTATATAACTATACAAGAAAAGAACATTACCTATGTGATTCTTATTTTCAGAGTGGATGTTTCATAACTCATATTATTAGACCAGTTATTAATTCAAGCAGCTTTGGGGCAAAAGGGGGAAACAGGCTTCACTCTCAGCTGGTCATGTTTGGAGAGGGGGTGGTCCTGCCCTCTCTGAAAAGGAGAAATGATGGGGCTAATAGACTCCTTGATGTGAAGCTCCAAAATCATCATCAATCCAGCAGCTGAAATAATTTAGATCATAAAGATTTACAATTTACAGCACACCTTCCTCAGATCTGATTTGCATTAACAGTGTGTTTTTAAACACATACAGATGATACAGAAAATACTCCTGGGAATACAGAGACTATTGGAGGAGACTGGTCATAATATTTTCACTTTTGATAAAAGGATTCCAGAGTTTAGCAAATCAGATTATCAGGAACTTGAGAGTCATTTTCTGGTCAGAAGAGTTCTTGACAGTCATTTGGACAAATGTGTAGAAGAAAACAGACTTTTTGGTTAACCTCTATTTTTCTTTTGGATTAGTTTTAGAGCAGAACRCCCAGTTTTATAAAATATAATGTCAAGCTCACTAATCACTTGCCATTTTTACGTATTATTCTTCAGAACACTCATCTAATATCTCTGCATAAACCTGCTTCTGAGAAAATTTGTATTTGTTCTTTGCTAATGGAATGAACTGCAATATGCATTCCCTATTGTAAACAACTCATATRTTCCTTAAGCATTACAAAACACATTGTCTTTTCCATCTTTGAATTACTAAATGCCAAATGAGGAAAGTATTCACAATCACACAGGTCAGAACCAAGATCACCATGAAATGTTTCATCTTCCAATTCAAAAGCCAAGTAACAGTTATGGATAGAAGTGGGAACACAATATGAAGTACAAAAATGGAAATAGGAGGGTATAAGCATGTAGTCAAATTTCATAGTATTTTAAAATTTCTATCACTCCTACAGTTCATGCCACCAGATGTTGACTTGCTTGTGTTTACAGTAGAAAATATTAATAGTTTCAAATGAAATTTTTTAAATTCCTGAGCAAAGAAAACCTTGCTTTGTGTACACTGCTTACACAAATCCCTTCCATTGAATGCATATTTATTCAGAGTCTGACATGTAAATTATTCTAAAGGGAGAATGCTGTTTCAAGGCAGGGTGTTGAACATTCCAGCTCTCTGAAAGTGAAATGCCATTGCTGTTCCTAATTAAGCTATTTTCCTTTTAAGTTTTCCAGAGGATGGTGTGAAGGATGGCAATATTGATGAAGATTAATTGGACTGAAASTAGCAGCGATAAAGCTGTAGATAAGGTTATTCTGCTGGGTAGCAAATGAAAATTACAACCATTTAAGAGCTGAATACTTAAAGTCCTCACATACTTAGCATTAAAATGGGGTACAGTGGGAAAAAAGTCAGGAAATACACGTATTTCAGATATTGGGTGTGTTGGCACTCCTTCACTYAATGAAAGAACAAAGTGAAAATGCAATGCCAATTACAAAATAAGTAAATAAATAAAATACACGTATTATGTGAATGGATTATTTTGCTTTGTCTGGGAACTTGGTAGAYCTATTTAGCCAATATCATTAAAAAAATGTGGTGAACATGGTTTTGTCYGAGCACTCTCCCTAGAGTGCTATAAGGATATCACACAATTCCAATTGCTTCAAAAAATTTTCACAATAGGTGAATTGACACTTTATTGGGTTCTTGAGGTCRGTGGACTTCACCTACACAAAACTTTAGGCTTGTCAAAATTCAGCTGATAGCAGGGTTGATAAATGGAAATTAATAACAACCAACAAATATTTCAGCCCATATGATGTTACATTTTGGAGTAAATAATTCAAAATCCATCAAACAAATTGATTTTCCAGGTACWGATTAGTGTTTTATTAAGAGAAAAATAAAAGCCTCTTCACAATTTTCTTGCTAYACATTTGTTTATACAACTCTTGGTCAACAGCAACTATAACACGATATTGCCACTTCCTAAAACCTGTCTAGCAAGTTCTTCAAGGATGATCTTCTCAACATCAGACAAAGCAACCACAACTACATTTTTATCAAGAGATTTAGGGACAAASATAAAGCTGTATAAGCAGTAAAGATAAAATTTTCTGAGAAGTCAGAGTAAGTCTATTCTGCTGTCCTGTGAAGTTATGATAATACATACATCCGGGGGCACAAATAAAGATATAAAGAAAAGAAGCAGTGGAAAACWCAAAGTATTTCTGTTTCACAGTTACTTAACTGAACAACTCGTTTTCCTGAGTGTAACCTTATGGTGTAATAAGAGGAAAAACCAGCAGCCAACTAAAACCAGGGCAGTTACTGGAAAGAAATGAAACCATTGCAAAGATTTTGTACAAGCGTTTTACAGTGACAATGCAGAAACAAAAGTACCAGGCACATCTGTAAGGCTAGTGGTGCCTTTACCTTTAGGTATGAATTATAGCACACATCTCCTCCATTAACTGAGTCAGATGGTATTGAGCTGTGTGTAAGTTAGTATTGCAACTTCATTAACCTGCTGTTGCTCCCACAGTCTCACAGTCTGACCAGTTAAATAAATTTTGTTCCACATTTGCATCAGTTCTGTAGAGCTATGGCTTTAGTGTTTGTTTCCTCCACATGCACAGGTGTAGAGGCTAATCAATCAAGTGGCATGCATAGATCTATACATATTTATATAAACATTATGTTTATACTCATTTCATACTCAGWTCAAGTATTCTGAAAATCAATAAAACCATTTGTTGTGTATACTGCCTTGTGAGTAGGGAGAATACTGTGACTACAATTCCTCATATAATGTGTATGGATGCAGTTCATAATGCAGAGATATTATTTCCTACCCAGAAATAAAAATATCTTTACAGTCACATTTTTATTATTCAGACTTACAATACAGCCTGTAAAGCCTCAGCACCTGCTTATACCCGTAAGAAAAAAATTCTTACTGAATAAATAAGACATGAAGATGTATATACATCTCCCACTTTYCAGATTCCTCACTCATATGCAAAATTTCTCTAATTACTATAGCTTCCATCACCATCAGCCATCCACTAAGAAAGAATCTGTCTCAGTCATCCAGAGATCTGGATGCCTTCATAATGCACTACCCATGGCAGCGTCCAGGTTTAGCACAGAACCATCTCAGAGCTATCAGCTCTTGTTAGAAGGACCTGTGTGACAGGGTTGTGTCTCTATTACATAAGACAGAGCAGAACCTAAAAAGCTCAGCATTACACAGCACTCAGCACCAGGCTCCAGCCAGGAAAACATCTGGCTATGAAAAGGCAAACTAGCTTAACACAAAGTGGGTGCCATTCATGTCCAGTAAATCTTAAAATGCAAAACCTGCTGTTGTCTCCTTATTTTGATTTTTTTTGTTTAATGTACACAAGTAAGGGAGATYCTTACTTAACTTGTTAAATAAGCTAAACCCCATAAGAGAATGTTCAATGAATTTCCTAGGAAAGAAGAATATTTCCTGCATATCATTAAGCGGAGCACAGTAATACAGAAGCAGCCATTTAGCATAATAAAGCTCCAACTCTGTTAAGCCTCTTGAGACTTACAATTTTCAAACAAAAAGATTTCTCCACTCTCATAAAATCCCAAGCCAGAATCCAAACAAAACAAACAGCAGACATCCATCCATTCAGATCTCTCTCAGATACTTGTCATTTACAATTTACATGCTATTGAAATTCATGAAAGAAAATGAAATAGTGATTTAGTATGTTTGCAAGTCAAAGGAGAAAATAATTTTTTTTTCCTATCTGCTCACTTTTCTTTTCTCAAGTGTTCCAGAATCCTACTGGAAACCATGTGTATTCCTTAAGCCTTTGTGAGGACTTGGCTTTCATGAGCTGTTATGGTTTGGAAAGATGTAGCACCTTCAGTTTTGAGGAGCTGGAATTTTCCATATCCCACATCACATTAGCAACCAGTTACGATCAATATTATCCATAAAAAATAATTGGAGAAGACAGAAATTTAATTTCATTTCAAATTAAATAACTTCACGTTTTATAGTTTGTGGCTGAATAACAAACTGCTTTAATTTCTAAAGCCATCCATGTCAGTATGCTCTTTGACTTTTAAACACAAATGAATCAATCTTTGACACCAAAGACACCAAGACATAATCTTTGACACCAAGAAATGCCATGGTGAAGTGTTTACTTTGTGGTTTGTTTTTTTTTTAACACAATAGGTAGATAGTAATCAGATGAAAAGTAAGTTGTGAGTTGTGGTTCAGCTGTCTACATTTTCCCCAAGGCCACAGTTCATGTTAAAATTCATATTTAAATTGCTACTTATCCATATTCTCCACATGTTTCAAAGTCTTTGGCYCCAGTGCAACTCTCATGAGATGCTGCAATGTCATTATGAATGTCTTCTTATTAAAAGAATGAACAATTTAAATCATGATAATTTTTAATAAAAAAGTGGGGCTATCAAACCCTGACTCCACATTACTAACCAATCTCATCACCACACTTTCCATCAGGTCTGCAGGACAGAGAAGTTCCTGCATCTTCGTTTTCAGGGGAAATTCAGCTCCCCCTTCTCAATTTAGCAACACTAAAGTGGTTCTGTTACGATTMGAGGACAAGACACACATGGAAGCCTCTTTATCTTTCTTCTCCTGCTTTAAATTGCAGGGCTCCCTTTGGTAGAGATGCTGGCCAGCAATGTTGCACAAGGCAAGCATCGAGAGTGCCAAGGAGCTGTACAGAGAGATCTCATTTGTATTGATGGAATCACATGCTGAAAATGCCTCCAGCTCAACTTTGGTAATTTACCTCTACTGATGCAATTTAGTTGACYATCAGTACTGACTTGGCTTTTTTTTTTCCCCATGTAAACAATGTAATTACTCTACAAAATGGAAAATATGTAAATGCTATGATTTAACTTTACACAGCAATTCTGTACTAAGCTATACTGTGTCTCAGAAGGTTTTGCCACTAGATCATTATTTACTGATGGGCTGTAGGGGAGCCATAGAATATAACCTCCAAAGGCACAAAGATGAATATTTAATCCATGGTTTCTGCCCATTAATATTTTATTAAAGCCCGGCTATTTTCCACCGTCCTGAAAATATTCTGTTCCATTAATGATAATTGTGAATCTCAATGGATTTGGGGTTTAGCAGCTTCTGGAAATTACAAGGAAATAATTCCTATGCTGGTCATTAACAGCAAAGWTGGTACTATTTGCAGCTTCAAACCCCAATACCCTTTTGTGAATAATTTTTTTAACCCTATCATTACAGGGTAGGACTTGGGTTCAGAGGTCACAATGATAATATCATTTTTTTTCCCCCAAATATCAAGAGCAGCCCTTAAGCTTCAGTTGCCTTGTGGTGTGAGAAATAAGCTACAGGCCCTTCCTCTGTTGTGAACTGAGCCAACTTTTACAAATGATAGTTCCTCACTCACCCAGGTAACACTAACTGAACATCAAACCCTGTTTTTTTCTGGCCCTGTGCAAAGCAATGTACATGATGATAACACTAGAAACAAAGGARCAGGCACTAAATTGGATTTTCTAGATCAAGCTCAGTAGAAAAACCTTTCCCTGTGCTTTCCTATGTCTGGAAGACTGATCACAAATGACTTTATTGAATGTCTTTCACAGATATTTGATTATCCAAAACAATAAAACAAAACAAAGCAGATTACTGCCTTGGGAACAACACATTTCCTTCGTTACAGAGGTACAAGAAACAGAAATACACTTTTTTCCAGTCCTGCCTGTAGGACTGGGATGGAAAGAAAATTGTTAAGCAAATGTTCAGGACCAGTACATACAGAAAAAAACCCTTCCTTATGCCATTAAGCTGCAGAAGAAATTGCACTAACAAGTTTTCTGCTATTCTTTTTAATCTGACTTCTATACAGTGGAGAGAGCTGTTTAGTGATTGTAATGGATTAACCAAGATCTGCCTCCTGAGAGACACAAACTCAGCTTCATGTCCTGCCTAAGAACATGAAACCCTTTCAAAGAGACAGACCCATCATCTAAACCCCAAAGGACCTGCTGTGGTGTCCTTTAGCTCCTTGCAAGAGCAGTTTCCTTTCTCTGCTGGTGTAAACCGCAGAGACATCCCAGCTACATTTGATGAGCAAATGTTTATCATCTCTGGTAGCTTTTGATCTAAAAATATATGTTGAAAAAAAATGTTCGGTTTCATTTACATTCATGCTTACCTGTCACTTGGAAGGTTATTAATGCACAGAAAATCAAACACATTTTGTTTTGAAGGCTAAATCTTCAAAACTGTAATGAGTGCAGAAGTTAGATAATTGATACACGTGTTCATTAACAAGCTTATTTTAGCTGCAGATTTTACCATATAATGCTTTCTATCCAWGTAACAGAAGCAGAATTTATTACTTTCTTTTCCTGTGAGAATATTATTATTCAAAACATGCTCTTAATGAAATACATTACATTGATACAACAACATATATTTATATATCAACATATTTTGGCTATTAGGTCTGTCTACATACACATATCTAATTTCTATATGCAAAAGGACTCCCATGTACTTCTCACTTTGCACCATATGGTCCATTTATGAGCAAGATTAATCCCATTCTAAAGGTATATAATAACACATTTGTCATTGCTCTAATGTTTTGTAGATGTCTGCAATGCTTTGGTTCTATTTCATTGCTAAATATGCTCATTTTTTTTTGATTGCAGTTTTAAGTTCTGTTACCTGACAGTACATGTGTTCGGGCCTTGAGCTCATGCTCCTGATATTTATCTCAGCTCATGCTCATGACATTTACTTCAGTAAATAAAAGCCTCCATCTACCTGAATAAAGTAGGTAAGTCCATCTTCATCCTCCTTCAGAGTGCAAACTATCCTTCCCTCACTACAATTTTGAGCTCCTCTCTCTTTCAGCATGCGGTGAGCACATGCTTTATTTCAGGAATCTTTAACTTTTGTGAAAATATTTTCACTTTGCAATTAAAGCATTCATATATTTCCTTGAGAAACTGTTCCACGTAAAACCAATTTTCTAAGTATTTTCTTCATTATCCTTGCACTCTTTCTACACTTAATTCCGATGTCAATAAAAGGAAAGATTTGTTACAGAACAAATAAAATATTCCTTTTCCCTTCTCAGTCAGAGACACAAAAATAAACTGACAAGTTGTTTTCAAAAAGAAACAAGTAACAGAGTAATTTACTWTTTTTTTTTACCAAAGTACATTGCCAAGGGAAGAGAAGATGGAGAATGAACTGTATGTATTCTGTCTCGTTTCAGGTTTCAAAATATTTTGAGAGCAGTGACTATGACCAGAAGAGTGTCAGCAAGTCAGGTTGAGAGGGGTAGGTAGAAAATTGAAAAAGTACAAAAATAAATCAAACATGCAGGGACTTTTGTGTACTTTCATCACAAATCTTGCTATATTCAGCACAAAATGGTCCTAAACAGCAATTCTGATGTAACAGCTGATCAGTTTAATAGATGGTAAGCATTTTTCCCTGTTCTGATGAGTGACATCCAGGGGCCTTGTATTCCAGATGAGAGCTGTGTCTACAAAACCTTGTGTTAAGGCAGACTCTTAAATGTGATGGTCTATTAGTTATTTAGACAAGGTAGGAAGTTATTAAGGCTTGCATTAAATACTGTCACCATGCAAGCATGAGCAAAAAGGTACACAGAGCATTTGACTGATGATAGGTGGCAAAGACCTCACATAAACTCACAAAGAACAGACTTGGTAATGGCAAAAATGGTCATTAATTAAAGCACAGAACTGAGAGATGCATATCTAGAATGTCATTAACTACAAASCCTTCATGGGGTGAAGTTGAAGGATACACAGATATCTAGAGCTAATAGTCTATGGTTGGCTTCTAAAGATCTTCTCCCTGATAAGGATTTTGCTTCTGAAAGATAAAGAATGACAAGAGATAACTCACTTGATGGGGCACTTCTCACTTTGTGTTCTGACTTGGACTACAGCAGGAAGTAAGTGGGGAAAACACATAACAAATTTCGGGATACATTTAAATGCTTTCCTRTTAAGAGGTTTCTTTAAACACTCAGAGGATCAAGTGCCATTATTTCCATAATGAACATGCCCTACACTGTCTATTCCACTCAGTTATTTCTGTCAGTTTGTGTGTTCTGGCTTGAAATGTTACATATTGTGGGGAGTTGTTTCCTCTACTGAAAAAAGACCCTACAAATTTCTCACTTATTTTGCTAAGATGAGAACATCAAGTTTTATAGATACATGAAAATAGTGAGAATGTGCCTAYATAGGTGTAGCTGAGCTGTGGTTTAAGTATAGCCTAACATTAATAAAAGTAATGTTTTACACTAAAATGCCTCCATGTAAAAGCAAACTCACCTCAAAGTTAGACCCATACCTCACAAAATTCTCATCATATAGTCATATTACCTTTATACTTTTTATGTGTTTTCATCTACTTTTTCAGAATAATTGCCTAGAACTTTAATAAGTAGTTGACCAAATATCACTGAGCAGAATAGTGCATAATTAAGAGAAGAAAATCTTATTTAAARAGCTAACTGTTAAAGAAAAAACAAACAAACAAACAACCCAAAACCCCACCCCTTTTTGTGCTTGTGTCCATTCAAAGATGCCAAAGATCTTGTGAAAAATGTAAATGACGTTGGGTTGACTTTTAAGCAGACTGCAAGCTTCTTGAGGAATCCAAGGGTGATGTGGTTATTCAATTACATCTGTGTCATTCATCTATGCATCAAAATCCTTTTAGGTGCACAGAAATTGTAACTTTTTTTTAATGCAAAAACAAGATACTGTTTCATGTTTTTCCAAGAGACCTAAAATCCTTTTTTTTTTATAATTAACTTATGTATCTTAAAGAAAGAGAAGTGTGCAAGATATTGATGAAACAAGCAGTGTTTTGTATGACTGCTAAAATCTACACATATAATGACATGGTGTAGTCTATGAAAATACGTTAATTTCCCACTCACAGATCTAGATCTACTAGGAAAATAAGCAAATCCCCCCAAATTTGTTCTACCAAGCCACAATATCCCTCTTATTGCTCTGCAAGCTCTCAACAGTTACCCTAACACTCCTCAAGATTGTTACAATGGTTAAGAGGCAGAGTTTGTATGTCCACATGCAATTATATACTTTTAATTTCTTCAGGTTAGAGTCTAACCAATTCATAAAATTAGCAAAAAACAAAAAAAAAAAAAAAACAAAAAACAAAAAACAAACCAACCAACCAAACGAACAACCCAAAATCCCCACCAAAGAAACCAAACAGTGGCCACTGTGTTTAAAAGAAGTTTGTCATGCTTTAAGAGAAATTTTAAAAATAGATAAATATTTCTATAACTAATATTGAGTGTTTTTTAAATTTCATATTTATTTCATTCTACATACTTATAGTGCCACCTTAACCTTTCAAATAAAGAATTTTAAATATATATTTGTATAAAAGTAGACATAAAAAAGAACAGGTGTTTCAAATGTTGAAGCCAACAATTTTCCCAATCCTCCCTCCAAAAAACTGTATCCATAAAGAAAATTCTGCTTATTTAAAATAAACAAAATCACAGTGGACTATGTGAGTGAGGTTGACAAAAGTATCTTTATCTGAACTTGGAAAAATACGAATCCTAGCAGTCATCACTGAAACAGATGCAAAATTTAAGGTTTAAATGAATGCACAAGGAAGTATTTTTCACCTGCCATTTTTCACCTGCCCTMCTCCCTAGGAGTGCAACGGGGAATAAAAAACCTCAAAACCTAMAAACCAACCCAATCCCAAATGAAAAATGTAAGTAGAATGCTAAAATCTCTGACCTGTTGTTTGAATTCAGTGCAAGCWCTGAACTTTTCTAACAGTTCCAACATTATGCAGATGCAGACAATAAATATAAAGCACTGAAGACAACTTTTTTTAATATAGCTAAAAAGCAGGTACAGTGTAGAAGGACTAAACGGACACCATAAAACAAAATTAGAAACAGGTTATCATGTCCCTCACCAGGATGCAAATTTCTTTAAACTGCAGATAAGAATCAGTGATSCTTTTTTCCCTCACAAACCTTGGGAGCAGAGAGGGACAGAGCTTTTGTTACACCGTTCATCATCGATATGAAGTTGGCTTGTTGGAACAGAATGTTACTTCTTATCTGCCCTAGATATGCATATGTGTGATTCTGCTGCTCCCTCCTATCTCTGCTTMGTACAGGAATAAGAAATACTGGCTTCTGCATCATCAGTGGAGCTTTCAGCAGCAGCCTGCTGGATGGGTGTAGAGCACAAGATAAAATCTAATTAATTTTTTAGGGAAATTATCGATAGGAATTCTACYGGCTATAGACAACACATTTCAACGCTCCCAGGAAAGACTGTTTAATACACCAGAGAATGCAGATTCACATGCATGCCTCCCAGCCAGAGCAAGGAASATGCACCCATTCCTTGCTGACAGCTGATAGAGACCACCAAAAACAGAGGAGAGATTCATTAAGGTAGCTCCTGCCAGAGAAATGCCCTGAAATGAACAGCTAGCCCTGTCAGAACCARGTAATTAACATCAAAATAAATACCTGAAGCATTATTCTTTGTCTTTTTTAAATCAAAACTCTAGCACAGTAAAAAAATTCCCAAGTAGGCAGAGGTTTCAACGCACCACCAGGGATCATTTCTATTTCCTTCCCCATTTGAAAGCTGAAATATCAAGTCTTAACCAAACCAGTCCAACTCAGTTCTATAACAGAAATTTGGGTACAGAGATATCTTCCTTTYAAGGAATACTGAATATTTGGACTTCTAACTGTGACGCTGTAAACAAAATAATTCAAGAAAAAACATATAAAGATTTTATCAACCTCATATTGGATTCTGTAGGAGCAGCCAGTGATGTTAATGGTATTTTTCAGGTGGTGTTTTTCTGCAGATGCATACAAGGCACAGTGCAATTTGATCTGCTATTGTATTTGCAGGCAATGCCCCAGTGAAGGCAGGAATGATGCATCTGATTCCATGTTCTCAGAAGGCTCATTTATTGCTATATTATATTAAAGAATACTATACTATACTATACTAAAGAATACAGAAAAGATACTTACTTAATGCTAAACAAATAATAATGAAAACTGGTGACTCTTTCCAGAGTCTCAACACAGCTTGGCCCTCATTGGCCAATGAGTGAAAAGAACTCACAGCAGAATCCAATGAAACAATCACCTGTGGGTAAACAATCTCCAAACACATTCCACATGAGCACAACACACGAGAAGCAAATGAGATAAGAATTGTTTTCCTTTTCTCTGAGGCCTCTCAGCTTCCCAGGAGAAACATCCTKGGCAAARGGATTTTTTTCAGAGAACRTGACTGCCACAATCTGCTGCTTACACCGCAATTCCCTCAGGGTGAGGGCCTTTTCTGGAGTTTCACAAGTTTGAGCCCAGCTTGACCCCTGGTGCTTGTGTGGACTCCCAGGCACCCCCAGAAGTTCAGGGAGCACGTTGTGACCTTCCCTGAGCCCACTCCAGCGGCGCAGGCTGGCGCTGACCCCGGCAGCACGATGACCACAGGAGCTGCTCTGCCCCGTGGCACAACACYGCTGCTTCTCACCTGCTCTCACCTTCAGCTGCCAGGGAGGCACAAAGTACAAATTTTTAATGCAGGAAGACGGAGAGCAGGATCCAAGCAGCAAAACACAACAGTTAGAGGAATTTCTTTATCTTACCTATTACAGTGGAGTCAAGAGATCAGCCACCCATTCCGCCCGGCACAGAATTTCCGTAGCTGTTAGGAAAAAGAAGCAGCTGCACAGCTGTTGCTTCACAGTCCTGACTGCAGATGTACAAGCCAAGACATAATATAGCTAAAGGGATGCTTAAAATTTGCCAGCTTGGCTGCAGAATACATTATTTACCCCCTCTGGTGCTTCCTGAAGCTGAAATACAGTTATGCACCCGCAGATGTATACAAATAGATGGTTCAGTGAACAATTTATTTGAAAATGTTCTGTTTTAAGCAAACAGAGAAGTAAAAACTGTGCAATCAATTCCTTTCCTACTWATTCAAGCACTATGGAAATACAGTACATTACCAGCCTGCTCTGAGCATAAAAAAAATTCTTGGATTCATGCTGGCAGTAAGTGGCCCTTTGAGAATTTGGGTGTACCCACTCCAGATACTCTCCTTATTCTTCTGGTTGATCTAAATCTTATCAATTTCTACCTCCTCAAGTAAAAAGCAGTCCAACTCTCAGACAGCCCTGTGGTTTGCAAGATTGAGATGGAGGGAGGATGACAGTCTGTCTCAAAATCTATTCCTGAATTCATTTATGAGCCCTCATAAAAGATGTAAGAGAATTATGAAGGCAGAGAAATAATGAAATAGAAGTCTTTTCCAAACTGGCCTCACTATCCCACCACGTTCAGATATCTGATTTCCATTGTGACACACTTTCTTCCACATTGATGAATTTTAATTTCTGTTGCTCAAGGGTAACACTTTGGGAGCAGTGCGAGTGGTCATTATTTCACATACATATTAGAGTCTACCTCTCTTTAAACTAGATGCCTGAATTAATAAGGTCCTTTTCCTGTACTGTGCTGCCACACTGGCAAATACTTTCTGACTGAGTAAAACTAAAGTGAAAAAAGTGCTTTCCCAGCTGTCTTGTGAAGTCAGGATCAGAGAACAGCATGCAGCCTTTTGATATTTCGTGTCAGCATGGGCATTCTCCACAGCTTTCCATTGGAGACCTTGCTTCTTGGCAGCCTTCAGCTTGACAAGGGGGCAGAAAAAACTGCCTCTCCCCCAGCACACCTCACCCCAAACAAATCACAAAGCACCGCCACAACAGAGTATTTAAAATATGTTATTGCTGTGGAGTGCAGATTTAGCCTCGTGAGGGCCAATTGGCCCTGCTTGATACACACGTACACACATTTGGGGTGATGCTTCAGCATTCATGACTGCACTCACTAATGCTTTGACCCCTACAATTTTATCTGCCCTCTGCTTTGAAGGTAGGGTATAATCAGCTCTAAATGTGGGGCCTGATTTATTAATACTGGTTTTGAAAGGTGGGTTGAAGCATAATGATGTTTACTTTAGGCAGGAGATGGAAAACTGGACATTTACCAAAATAATGCATGAGTTACTGACAACAGTTTAGTTTTGTTCTYTACTGCAGAGTAATAATTTTGCCATGTGCTGAAAATGTTGCAGTACAAAAGATATGTAACATCTTTAAGAGGTTTTTAAGAGCAAAAAAATGTAACACTAKTTCCTTACAAGAAACTAGCTTATTGTATATCATATATCCTATATTTATATCAAGGAATYAAAAGTCAGAATAGTGCTGCAGAGCTGAATATTGTCTGAACACTATCCCAACACAGGAACTCAAACTTCAGTGCAAAAAAAAAAAACAAACCACATTTCATTATGGTACAGCAATTTCCTCATGATTTGTCAAGAGCAAAACTGTCAGTCAACATCACTGAGGCCAAAGCACTCATTTGCTTGGGTAAAATGCTGCTCTACAGCTTTCTGGAGCACCTTTTCAAAATATAGCTTGGGCACTGCAGCCCAGCAGTAAGTTTCTATATAAAAGTATGTTAACTGTGCAGAAGCTGCCAGCAATTTTACTTTCTAAGTGCTCAGTCAATACTGTGTGATAAGATCACATCAGCAACACAGCTAGCTTTTCAATATGAACCCATTCCATATCTTATCTTCTCCCGGGTGTCTGGCTGTGATGCCAAGTGAAAGGGCAATGAAGACCTCAAAACATGAGATAAATGACAGATGCCTGCAAATTTAATTAGCAGTCAGAAGTCCGTGGATAGCTATTTAGTGGAAATATATAAGACCTGGCAAGATATCCATGGGCTCTCCTACTTCAACATAACAAGAGACAAGGGGAAAGGAAGATCTAGCTTCTAATTTTTTCCCAGATTTGGAGGAAAAAATCTACCCCATCCCATGGCTGGTTAGCCAGAGTGGCCTGTGCTTGAAGCTGCTGCTCTGTTCCAGCTCCTCACTCACATGCATGCAAACACACATCAAGTGGGCATGACTGCAGAGAAAACTCCTCCCCAGACCTGTGCCAAGCTCAGTGTGTTTATTCAGGTCCATTTCTTTAATRAAAAGAGCTCCATCATTGCTGCAGACAAGATATCACTCAGTTTTGGAAGACAGGAGATAAGGAGAAGAGGGGAAAAAAAAGTAAAAACCATATAGGAAGGAGGTTAAAAAAAAAAAAAACAAAAAAACCCTTTAGAAATTGTTGCTGAAAAAGAGTTCTTTGAAGGCAAATTAAAGCACTGTAGCAGTTAGTACTATTGAAACCACAAGGCAAAATTTGCTCAAACCTGCACTGTCAGTTCCCTTGTATAACTAACTTCTGGAGCATTTATCAAGGTTCTTGGGAAGCAGATAATATTGTTTTAAGACACAGTATCCTGATTGTTTTGTTTTKKTTTTTTTTTTCAGATAGGGTTGGAGAGACAATACTAATATAGTCTTGGTAAAATGCTCTTACTTTACAATTAAAAACACTTTTACTTTACAATTCCCAGATTTCTTACAGTTCCAGAAATTTACWTACCAAATGTTTTAAAAGTGTCTAAACAACACTTTTTTTAAACTCATTTTTATTATTACCTTAAAAATATCTAATTGTAGCTGTTTTATTCTACATGTTTCAAATTTTATTCCTTTCCAAGTGACAGCAAGCAGCAACCAAAAGAAAAGTAAGTTATGTTTGGATAATATATTTACACTGCTGTTATTTGCATTTTCCATCTCTCTCAGAACTGGAACTGTTGGCAGCTTTCTGGAACTAAAAAGACAGAAATGCACTAGGATTTGAGACTGACAGACAGCTGGCTGGATTTATAGGAAAAGTAAGTGTGGTGGTGGTAGCATCTCTGTGAACTTAATAGCAGAGAAGTGAGAGTCGTGGGACATCTGGGATCAGATCAGGTTCTGCCAACCAGAAGATGATATTGCACCTTTAAAGCCATCCCAGTCTGGTAAGGAGACAGGGGAGTTAAAAATGCATCTGTCTAGCTTTAAGGGAGCCCARAAGAGTTTGAGCAGGCAGAAGGATTTATAAAATTGCATCAATTTGGGATAAAGTTCAGCCTGCTCTTGCTGTTAAGAAACAGGGGAATGCAATAAGAACACACAAGTTCTTTTCTCTTTATAAATTTTCCAATTATTACATTGGTTTTCAGTTTGCATGTACCTGGTATGGGTTGGCATGCCTAAGGCTTTTTGATGCCATTCCTACTCTTTGCAGCTGTAGTTTTGCTTTTCCTTACTGAACACCAAAAGAAACTGAATAAAGATCATTCCAAAGTCAGCCAATGAGGAAAGGACACATTGATGAATCAGTGGCTGATATGAAAGTGTCCTGAAAATGTAGTTTGTGTACTGAGGAACAGAGGTTTTCATACTAATGATGTCACCTCATTTACTTTATCATGAAGTGATTGCTACACTGGGTTAGTTTCATTACACCAATAATTTTATTGCAGCTGCCAAGGTGTGAAAAAAGTATTCCTCTTTGTAGGGATTTACATTACATTTCAGGGAACAGGTAAATTATATAAAACACAGAAAAAGGAAAACTGGTAGAATTAATAAGACAGATTAGCCCTGGAATATAGTCTCCAAATAATTAATTCTACAACTTCAATATTAGAATTCATTATCTTACATGGCCCTCAAAAATTATCTTCATTTTTTGACCCTCACAGAGACTGAAAAGCTCTTCCTTTCTGTCATATATTTGAGAGAGGGTCCTTTAGGATATTGAGGTATGCACAAATTCTACATAATTTTTTTACTTGCCAACTAGTTGTTTAAATTTTAACTCTATTACTGATGACTTTAAACGTTATTTTTTAATGTTTCCCTTGTGGATAGTTTTCATCCATGACAAGATTTTCTCAGATATTTTGCTATTACTTTAATGAATTCTTGCTATATGTAGATTTCAGAACACACTTATTTTCCTTAGAGCATCTAATTTAGTGTCAGTAAACAGCATCTAGCAAGTGCAGGGATGACTGTAGGTCTCTATTTTCTATKTCAGGTGGTCCCACTGCTGTTCCTTGCTCTGTCCCACTTCAGTTCCTCTGCAGGCAGCAAAATTTGGCAAAAGTAAAAGAGAAATGCTGAAAGTTCTTCTACTTACTCCRCTGTGAAGCAGGGTAGGAATTGCTTCAGAAGTGTCAGAACTTTCCCTAAAAAGTACTGGAGTTTTTGAGAAGCCTAATAAGTAAATTTAAAAATGACCCAAACATCAGGCGTWCGCTAAGAATGACAGAATAAAGATAAGGCCAGGTATGATCCCAAAACCAGCTAATTGCTCTTCTGTGATTAACACAGRGGCAAGGACATTGCTGATGATCAAAGGTAAGACAGCCAGGTGAAATACCTGATCGTGAAGCTATATCTTGAGACAAGAAAAAAAGTCCCCAAATTAAAGTTGATCAAAGAAGGAACAGGGAGTTCTTAAAGGAAATTGTATTGAGAGGAGAACTATATAATAAAACAACAGGGAAAYTATCACATAAAACAACAGGAAAAGTGTAGATCTTGTACTTTGCTTTAAGAATGAAAGAAAAAAACAACACTAACCAAGCAAATTTAAGGRCATTAGTTTTATCCCAGTTGAGCAAAATATTATAGCTCAAAACATGTGTGTAAAAGGCAGACATAAAAGTTAATGGAAATTTGCTAAATTTGTGTTGTAGTTCATTGAAAATAGATGGTTCCGGAGTAATGTAATAATGGTTCCAATAAACAAGATCAATTTACTAAAGTTAAATAATTTCAATCTAAACTCAAATAAACTACTCTATGTCCAATATTGTCACATAGCACAAAGGATGAGTTCAGGTGTAAAAGACAGGTTGTACTACAAGAATTGCAAACTGTGTAAAGCATCGACTGAAAAAAATAACAGTAATTTGCATTGGACTGAAAGCTGTTCAAGTATTCCCACAAGGATGAACCTCAGAAGTAGCAATTTGTTAACAGTAACTATTTTGTGGGAGAAAAACCAAATGGACATGTAAACTCTGTTGGTCAGGAGAAATAACCAAATAAAATTAGGTGTTATCCTGAGCAACTCATGGGAATGATGGGAGCAGTAATATTGGGATTATACTCAGAGAAAGAGCAAGATCTTTTATTCACTAATAAAAAAAAAAATTATAGTTTTAGATATGAATTATTTGGATGTGACAAAGGAAGACAGACTTGGGTTTCTTTTTCAGACTGATTGACTGAGCTATTAATTCAGTGTAACTGTGGGAGAAACAAATACAGTCTTGTGAGGTGGCAGGTGATACATTTCCATTTTACAGAGTATCATTAATGTCATGGTAAAAAGGTCCTTGTGAATCAAAACGGCTTAAAACAGCGACATCCACCCTGCCCATGGCGCTGAGATAATGAAAACGTGCCTCTTAGACAGCAGAGAACCCAGACAACTCCTGCACTGCCACTTCTCAATGAGTAACAAACTCATTAGAACTAAAGATGATGAGGCAATATATTCCTGTGCCTGGAGAAATTCCTCACACCAACTGGAGATCATAAATGATGCAACTGTTACGAAGAAGCGCAAACTTCAACCAGCTGAAGGCAACTGGACAAAGTTAGCCCTTCAGGCTGCTGTTTGTGCCTTGTGTTTGGGATTTGAAGACAGAATTTCTGATGAAGCACCTGCATTGCAATCCATCACCAGCTAACATATTCAATGGCCTAGAGCAAGCTTCAACAGTTCACCTTACATATCTCAAATGACCCTCTCATGTCACTTCTTTATTACTGTCATTGTAGAAAGCTCCTGTTGCACTTTGGAACCTGCATGAAGGACTACAAGACTATAAATGTAAGGTACCTAATTAGGTATTTCTTTGTTCCAATGTTCCATGTGTAAATGGATCTCTCTGTATTTCCATTGCATGCTCCCTGGTCTGCAGGGCTGTATGATTTGTTAACTCAAAACTMCAAAGGATTAAGAACAGCAGCCAGKTAGAAYGCTACAGAATAGCAAAACAAAACAGGGYTATAATGAGCACCACAATTAACCTCTGACATTTCAGGTACAGCYCTTAATATCTCATATTACAGCTAAGATTAATCCATTTTGTTTTTCTAGTAAGGAACCCCTTTGGAAAGGATACAACTCAACATGGCCTAGAAACTGGCATATTCTTTTTATTTAGCAAGAGAAAAAAGCACAACGTTTTCTGATTTTACACAAATGTTTTGAAGTCTTTCTTTCTGCAGTACCATGACAGCAGCTTCTTGTTGTTCAACATCTACTACCTCATGATGGGAAACAAACGCCCTAACACAGTTTTATCCTTTGGATTTTCATTGCTTTCTATCCTCCCATATGTGCATTTCTCAACAAGCTCTCAGCACTCAATCATTTTGCCAAAAGCTACCAGACTGAACAAAGCTCTGTCTCAGTCACCAGAAGAGAACAGGGGATTGTCCCAGTCCAGTCACATCCTAAGCCAGACACTGGGCTGGGGGAGAGTTTCAGTATACCCAGAGTGAGATTAAGAGACAAGTGTGGTCGAATGTTGGTAACCAAAAGGATAATTCACTTTTATTTACTATACTTATTTACTGGGCTGGGGGAGAATTTCAATACGCCCAGAGTGAAATTAAGACACAAGTGTGGTCAAASRTTGGTAACCAAAAGGATAATTCACGTCTATTTACTATCAAGGAAGTGAGCATGGAGGAAAGATAGGAAAGGAGGATAAAGTGAAGACTTAYAAAAGTAAGTAATCACCACCAGGAATCTGCAGCATCCCATGAAGAGACTTTTTCTTTTGTATTTCAGTGGGATRAGCTCTGCCAGGACCCAACCAATGGCAAGACAAGTTGTTTTCTAGCACTTTTCCACAGGGGTCAAAGTAGACAAACTGGCCAAAGTTGCAGCTGCAGGCTTGACTTTCTATAGGTTCTGCTTATTTTTCTGAATTCTCTGTCAGAATCTAGCTGGGACAGACTGACATGAAGCCACTTGCAGTGCTGGGGTACCATTTTTCAAAAGTCCATAAAAAACCCCTTCTATAACAGAGGCAAGAAGCACAAGCTCCACTTGCAAAGTCCTGACACTGATCTTGCATGATCTCTCAATCTGATTGTGTGTAATTAGAACACACTCTTTCCAAATATGTCTCCTTAGCTAATTATAGCACTGAAAAGGAAATCTCACAGCAGTCCAGAATCAGGCAGGGGAAAAGGAACTGAGGCTTTAATCACCAACCTAAAGGCAAAAGCAGTGCATTATGCAGCAAGATTTTGAAAGCAGTTCYACTGATTCCCTATCAGGGGTTAGATACCTGCAGTCACATTTATCTATGGCATARATCAGTGTATTTCAATGGAGATACCCTTGGGAAGAATTTGGCCTGTTTTAAGAAGTAATTTAAAATTGAAAATTCATCCTGGAGTGGTTCAGAGAATTTCGGTTTCTATCATTCTTATATTGTCTTTTCAGCATTTTCTGTAAGATATGAAGGTAATGGCCAAACTCAAAAGATGTACAAGAACATCACCATTCCAGATGCAACCTAAAAACAAGGGCTGTATGTTTCTGTGTGGCTTTTTTCTCCGACAATGCCTTTTAGAGCTTTGGAAAATACATCCTTATTYACCAGGTAAATCAGTATATTGATTGCAGAAGTACTTCTTGTACAATTTTATCTGCACTTTTAAAGTAATCACACTATTATTTTTCTTTTCAATATATCTGACGCATTGGGTGTGATATGTGATTTGTTGAGAATTTTGACTGAAAGGGGATGGAAAAAAGAATTTTTTTTCACATGGTATTTTTAAATAAACTTTCATATAAAAAAAAAATAACCAGGAATGCACAGAGGTTTTAAGGAAAAATAAATGAACCTTAGCAAAAAAGAAAAAAAGAAACATCAACTGGAGACCTTTTATGTGCTTGCTTGTTACTCATCAGAGATTCACAGTAGATACTCCAGAACTACTGTGAGCAGCAGAATAAAGAATTTAAGCTTCAGTAAAAAGTCAGGGCATAATCTTAACCTCAGTAATGTCCAAGTGAGCAGATGCTGTGATGTGGGCGGTATTTGGGACGCTGCGCGGGAAAAATCTTTTGTGTAATTTTGTGCATGAAAAAGTAAATTCCCAATTTTTGCCTGAAAGCACTTGGTCCTGAGTAAAATTCTTCCTAAGTCATCATTGCCACAAGTGTTTTTAGCCTTTCCTCCTCTTTTTGGCACAGCAATTGCTACTTAATCTCCATCTGCAGCTGTTGGGCTGCTTCACCATCCAAACAACTGTCTGCAGGCCCCAGAAACAGTCTTTTTGTTGATGACCTGGCTTTAATCCTCTTCATCCTGCTCCCACCAAAAAAATAAGCAAATGCCTGCAGCTGAAATTAAGCAAAATCAACTTTGCCTGCTGTGAAGCAGGAGAAGAGCCAGGCAGTTTGGGGCTCATCCCCCCGTGCTCATTATTGAATGTGCATCTGAAGGGAAGGAGGCCATTGCAGACTCTTTCCTCACAGTGCTCAGAAAGAGAGAGTTCCTCAATTCCTGGCCACAGGTCCCCTCTGACCTCCTCCTGGAAACATTAATGATAAAGGTGATAACGCTCAATGAATGCCTCGTGACCCTGAACATGAGCTTCAGATTTAATTCAGCCATTCTTGTCTCTTCAACTTTCTGCCAGAGTCTTGTTCAAGAGTGATGTTATCTTGGCTTATAACTACGACCTCTGAAGGCTAGGGGCATGGAGTCAATCAATTTTTCATGCTTGAGACCTACATGAAAAACTRTTTCATTATGTCTTGGTATTCACTTTTTTGAAATCCTCGGTTTGAATATTGCAAATGCTTTTGAACTCAAAAGTACTATGAAAAAAAAAATGGAGTTTTTCCAGTTGTAGTCATGTTTTGATCCTCCTTATTTTAGCTCAGGGGGTGAGTAGGGCTGTGTGGAGAGGTGGTGTGGTATGTGGGGAGTGAGTGAACCAGCAAAAAAACTCCTGACACATTCAATACTAAAACATAAGTGTGCTGGTATATACAAATAAAGAATTTTTTTAATTTTCAATACTAAAACATAAGTGTGCTGGTATATACAAATAAAGAATTTTTTTAATTTTCAACACTAAAACATAAGTGTGCTGGTATATACAAATAAAGAATTTTTGAAACTTTTTTATTTCCAAATTGCCAAACTAATGCTGTGTTCTATTTTTATTCTTACATTTCGTGAGTTACTCGAAGTCATAGGCAACAGAACAAAGAAGAGAAGAAGGCACCTAGCAATTCATGTTTCCCTATCCCTCTCAGAAATCTCTCATTATGAGCAGCCCTTATTTCCACTGTATGTATGGTTATAGGTATGAATTAGTTTAAATATCAAAGTAGGCCATTAAATAGGTAGCCAATTAGATAATCTCCATTAGAGGCAAATACTGCTGTTTAATTAGCTTGTTAAAAAACACTCCCATACACATACCCTGAGGATAAAACCTCCTGTAAAAGAACAAAAAGATGTTTAGCCATTACAGCCGCCGGCTTTCACAGGTACACCAATGCCTTTTTCAGAAAGAATATGTAGAGTGCATTGTGAGACTTACTCCTCTTGAAGTCACAGGATTCAAAAGTGCCTGACACCYCTTCTCTTGGCCAAGTATGGCTGAGTGCAAGAGAGAAACTTCTGGCCAGATGTGTATTGGAGGAGAGGAAATCACCCTTACCCTGCTCCAAAACAGATCCTCAAAGGACTACCCACCTCTGAGCAGTCTGCAGAGAATCCAACTTCCCTGGCCCAGGTGCAGCTGTTCCAGTTGCTTCCTTGTCCCCATCTTCCCAAGGTACACATCTGCCTTTCCATCTCCTACATTCATTATTTTCAAAGGTGGATTTTAATTTTCCTCCTAATGAGGAAAACTGTGGAGAAGGATTCATTGACCCTTAGAAGAGCCTGTTCACTCTCAAGCCCAGAGTCCATGCCTAGAAGCATAATTTATTTCTTGCTATATCTGAGCTGCTGCTAAATCCTGACAGAGAAAACGGCATCATTACTCTGCAAAACAAAATGAAATTTGCTAAATTTTATGTAGAACCTGGATATTCTTGCAAATGCCTCCTGTAAATCTATATTACCTTAGTAGCAGAAACAACTCTTCCTACTTTTTCATGTTACCTATAAAATTCAGTTTTGTGAAGATAGAGGCATCATGCAGAAAGAAACCTTTGCTACAATATAAAATTTTCAGACAAAAGGAAAACCTACAATCATAGAATAYCCTGAACTGGAAGGAACCCACAAGGATCATAAAGTCCAGCTCCTGACCCTGCACAGGTCCAACCCCAAAATCACCCCATTGTCATTCAAATATAGATGATGTGAGCTAAGTTTTGACACAAATTGTGATGGGATGAGAAGATATTTGCAGTCTGAATTCACTTCATAAAGCAAATAGTTMGCTGAACCAGTCAATATCAGTAAGGATATTTCCAGAACACAACTTCGTAAAATCCATTATTTTGTGTTTGAAAAATAAAGATATTATAAGATCAATAGGGATAATGCTATAAATGTTTGAACACCTAAAATTTATTTSAGCTACCAAAACCACTACAACTAATAATTTCAATATGGAAATGCCTTACATTTTCCAGGGGAAATTCTCCCAACTAGTTTGAAACCATCTGGATTAATGAATTTTAACAAGACATGTGACTTAAAGACAGGACGAAAATGCCTCACAAATTTATTTTACTGTGGCCAAACAGTAATTCATTGACGTGCTGTAATCACCTAATTTTTAGGCAATCAGCAAACCTGTTTGGTGYAACAGATATGATCTTTGGCTCCATATAAAATAAGGAATCTTAAAATGAGAATRTAGGATTCAGTGCAAGCATAGGTGCTTATCATCATTTTGGCTGTCAAATAGCATCCCAACTGCCTTCACCTGCTTCTCCAAAATGTGTGCCTTGCTTCATCTGTCAGATCTGCAGYGATATCTTGAATACTCAAAGCCCTCCATCTATTTAGGCAGCTGAACCCCAAATGGCACCAAGCCCACAACCCACCAACCATCAGCTGAACATCTAATGCCTGTGCATTTGATTTTGAGCCAACAGACATTACTTACAGTCTCATCTGCAGTAAAAGATTATCACCATATATTTTCCAAAGGCTGAAAGCCTCCCCAAAAACCTTCCAAGGATAAAAAATACTAAGCCTGAAAGACCTTAAGGGCTGCATTCTCAGTTTTGTTTTTCAGGAAATAAAATTCTGCTTCAACGCTTGCTTGAAGATCTACAGTAAATCTGCTCTGCAAATCTCACAAGTGACTAGAAGGAATTGCCTTTGAAACTGAGGTGTAGCTCATATCCTACTTAGCAATTCCATCCTGTAAAATTGCATCCGGATGTCTCGTTACAGGGAATCTTTCAGCTGTGTGCAAACATGATCTTGGCTTCCACAGTGCTTTACAAGCTTCACAGCACCATTTCACCAAGAAGGGTTCATTCCCAGCTCTTGGTGAGGAATGAGCCTCCAGGCAGAAGGCAGCTCAATACAGACATTCTGCTTTTCCACAAGCAYATGTTCTTAAACAATCAAAACTTAKATAACTGTAGCATTCACRTTCTCTGGAAACATCCCTTCGCCCAGGATTTTTCTCCTGGGAAGCTGAGAGGCCTCAGAGAAAAGGAAAACAATTCTTATCYCATTTGCTTCTCCTGTGTTTTGCTCATGTAGAATGTGTTTGGAGGTTGTTTACYCACAGGTGATYGTTTCATTGGRTTCTGCTGTGAGTTGTTTTGACTCTTTGGCCAATCAGGGCCAAGCTGTGTCAGGACTCTAGAAAGAGYCACAAGTTTTCATTATTATCTTTTTAGCATTCTGTAAGTATCCTTTCTGTATTATTTAGTATAGTTAGTATAGTATTCTTTTATATAATATAGTATTACAAACTAATATAGTATTACAAATTAGCCTTCTGAGAACATGGAGTCAGATTCATCATTCCTGCCTTCATCGAGGCATTCCCACCAAATACAATATATAATCATTATAGAAAAAAAAGGTAAATAAGCTGACCCAAGCTTCCCCACAAATGCTGATGTATTACAACTAAGCTTGACAGAAGTCTAGGGCATCAGTGATACTGAAGCAGATGATGTGTTTTTGGCTTGGCCCCAGCCRTGGTGAGAGGAATTGAGAGGGATGGCAGGTCAGGGATGTGCATCTTGTGGTCATGGGCAAACCTACAGCAGTTGGGCTGAGAAGTTGTTTGTTGAGGGGAAAGCAGACCACAAAGGTTCCAACCTAAAATGACATATTTCACCTCTGTCAYACTATTAGTGAGGTCCAGCAGCAGTGGATAAAAGGCAAGCTGGGGGCTACACTGTAGGAACACAACCAAGTATTTGGTAAGGGCAAGATGCCCTGAGACTTCACTGGAACATCTGCCTGTGAGATTGAGTTTGGAGGAGCAATTCATCTCTGTCCAGCTGTCAGTGTATCTGCCCTTGCCCACCTCACTCCAAACAGCAGCTCTTTCTTCTCTGGGCTGCTGGCACTACCAGCTTTTACAGAAGTCTCTGCTCACAGCCCAGAACCCCACCGTGAGTCGCTCCCTGCTCCTGGCCATATTTTGTTTTCATTAKCTCCCCAACACAAAGATAAATCAACCTGCATTCTAGTGTAAGAGATACCTGCATATTGGCCCCCTCAACTATGTCACATGGAGCAAAAAAAAAAACCCAAAAACCACAAGGGAGGATATTTCTCCCTCCTTCCCCACCTTACAGGAAACACAAATGAGTGGTGTTGCACTACATAGGCAGGAGATTTTCCTCTGCCTAGCAACTGCTGTTTTCCTTTCACAGCACAAGGGCTTGTTTAGTTTTTCTCTCCTAGCAGTGAACTAATATACAAGAGGAAGACCTTTGTCTTTTCAGCAAGGGAAAACCAGAAATGTACTTCTAATGAAAGGCAGGCACTTATCTTGGTGCCCTGAGAAAGTGTTCACACCCCATTAAACAGAAGGTAGATCCCTGTCTCTCTGGTTCTTATGTTTGTTGCCTCAGATTGTTAAACAGAGCAAGGGCTCTCCTACATCCAAGCACCTGCATTTAATTGCAGCTTATTGCATTCCCCACAGGGAAACAGGAACAGCTGCAAAGGAACACTGTACTGATGCAAGAGCAGAAAATATTCTTTTTTCCTGAGCAGAAAAAGTGCTGCTTTCTACAAAAAGCACACCACTCTAGAGAGAAATCATTAGGAAAACCATCTAGTACTATTTGGTTTTCCTGCTTTCTTTCTTTGTTTTCRTTCAAAGAAGTTCATAAACTCCTACTAAAAAGTAAAATTTTAAAAATTTAAGAATCTATAAAGAATGTTTAAAGCTCACATTTCAGGAAAAAATAGTAGTTTTGGCTGAGCAACCTTCTTGTTTTTTAATTGAAAGATTTTCCATCATGACTTGCTAGGTCATTGAGACTTGAAGTGACTATAATTCAATAAAATTAATGAATCAACTAAGTTTAGGACTACGTTCTAAAGAATAAACAAACAAACAAAAAAAAAACCCTAACCAACAAATACCAAACAAACAAATCCAACCAACCAACCAAACAAAAAAGCCCAAACCAACCTGTTTGTTAATTAATAGCTTATGTATGGAGGACCATGTAATGAAACTCTACGAGACCATACACATTTTTTACCTTTGCTGCATTCAGACCCTTTTTCTTTTCAGCATCTGTTCCATTTATTTGTCTTCTGAATAAAGCATTTTTAGTATCATACTTAATACATAGTGTATTATAAAATAACACATAGAGGCTTTTTTCTCTGCTATATTTTCTGGATTGTTTTCCTTATTCTTTTTAAGAAACTGTCTGAAATGAAGAAGAATGCTGAAAACATTTATRATTTTGCCAAGCCCCAAATGCAGAGGCTGACCAGCAGCTCCTGCTTTGAACTTGGGTGTTCTTCACAGCATAATGAGCAAATCTTCATGTGACACAGGGCTTTTGTGAGAGCTCCTCCATCTTGGGAGAGCAGAGAAAACCCTGACAGAAGCTCTGTCCTCTGGCTKGATGAAAGCCAGCAGAAAACAGGACACACTGATGCCAGGAACTACCCATGCTCATCCCATGGGGAAAAGCCAGCAGGAAAGCTTCTCCTCACACATTAAATTCAGGGCTTCCTGACCTAACTAGGTCACCTCAACCAAAATCAAATGGAAACAATAATGCTGGAGTTTGGAAGCCCTAGGGCTTCCCAGCATGGTAACAACAGCTCTTTTCGATTGCAAATGCTTTCCAGGCCAGGTTTTAAAAGAGACATTTGCTTTTTCTATATCAACCTCTCTAGCCAGAGGTGGCACAATAAACAGGAAAGTCACAGCATCATTCTCTGCCTGGGCCTCCCMATACAATAAATGGGAAAGAGCTATTGTTTCTTTGCATACCCCTCTCATGAATTATTGAATTAAAAARTGAGAATCTTCTCTTTTTTTTCCCCCAAACTAGTAAAGAAATAGAGTATTTAACCTCCCTCCTGCTTACCCAAAATAAAAAGAATAAAAATGGGAATGTTTTCTTATTCTCTTTGAAGTTCATTGGATTTAAGCAGTCTGTAATACTGAGGTTTGGTTAGTTGCATGCACTGCATGCTTCGTGTTATGCTCCAACTTCCTTATTTATTTATTTTAGACAACTGAAACAGACTTGTTTTTAGTCTAAACTATTGACTAAAAGAGTCAAAAAAGAGCCAATTTGACAGCCTCAGTGTATGATGATGTCTTTGACAGAATAGGCACAAGCCAAAAGCAGCATTCTTTCCCTACCTTGTTTATTTSCATCAGTCTTAACTTTGAGAAGCCTCTTTTGGACTGAAGAGMAGCTCAGCTTTAGCAATCCTTCTAGGCTTTGCCTTAGGTCTTGTAACAAGGAATTTTCAGATGGGAGGAGTTGAGTTTTCATTTCTAAAGAAGACAGAAAACAGTGCCACTCATGCAGGTGAAGTGAAGGAGGAGACAGATACACCGTGCCTAATGATCAAGCCATGAATGCTGGGAACTGAAACATCTCAGGGAACCTCATCTCCTCCTCCTTCCCACATCTTCTATCCTCCAGTCAACTGTCACGGGAATCCACAAAAATAGAAGGTTTTGGGAAAAGCTGCAAAAGACAGACCACAGAGATAGCAGAACTGTGATTAGAGCTAAGCAGCAGCCATGAGATTGGTCAGCAGAAAAATTATTTGAACTGCAGAAAAGCAGGGACAAATAGAACAATGGTCTTGTGTATTAACGCTGGTCTGAATAGCTCTCTAAGATGCAGAAAGTTTATCTAGTAAGATATTAGGAAGGTTGAAGCTTAATAATGGAGCTCTGTGCATTGTGTTTTAAGGCTTACAAGCAGATATTGTATAGGAAATAAGCAAGCATTGTTTTAACCAAAGGTACCTGTGCTTATAGTGGTTGGATGGAGCTACTGTCAATGTGCTTTTGCTTTGTATGATTGGTCAAAAAACTTACAAAGTGAGTTGTAGCATTAAGTTTTCTTGCCTGCTGCCTGGGATGTGAGCTGGTGGCATCTTCCCRTTGTCATAACCATGGAATGAGACTGATGCTGAAATATAAGCAGCTCGAGGTGCATTCTACAGCAGCCCTGTCTCGTTCACATCTGTAAATAACCTCCCTTGCCRGCGTCAAMCTGTTTAGCAAAAGAGCTGTGAAGGGGTGGCTGCTCCTTGTGTTCCCCCCTTGGACCCATAACCACATTGCAGGTGAAGAGCAGAAACCACAAGATTGCCCTAAATCCATGAGAACAGCACCTCTTTCCTGCATATCCCCGAGCATCTTAGGAAGCACCAAAGTTCAGGAAGGTCTGTGTCCTCCTCCCTGCAGAGGCACAGTGACAATCCTGCCCAGGCCCCAGCTAACCCTGCTGTGTGCCTGTACAATTTGCTCTGATTTCTGCCTCATGCTCCTTGGCTCCCCAGCTAAAATGAGAGGCTCCAGAGACCAGAAGTTCAAACATGATGGCCTGTCGCAGACATCTTTTAGGATTTTTCCTCCTGAGAAGCTGAGAGGCCCCAGGAACAAAATGTAAACATTGATTATCTGCTGCTGTGGAATGCAACAGGTGCATCTGTGATTGGCCCATGTTGGATGTTTCTAATTAATGGCCAATCACAGCCCAGCTGGCACAGACAGAGAGCCGAGCCACAAACCTTTGTTATCATTCTTTGCTATTCTATTCTTAGCTAGCCTTCTGATGAAATCCTTTCTTCTATTCTTTTAGTATAGTTTTAATGTAATATATATCATAATATAATAAATCAAGCCTTCTCAAACATGGAGTCAAATCCTCATCTCTTCCCTCGTCCTGGGACCCCTGTGAACACCATCACAATGACCCAAAAATTTTTTTGCAGTGGAAAAAATATTCTATGGGACTGAAATGAATACAAGCTTCTAAGTAAGTTTCTTTCCTCACAAGACCTTTCTAAGGATTTAGCTGAAAGGAAGTRGTTAGTATTTCAGTCTCTGGTAGAAAGTGAACAAGGGTGCCTGATAACAGGCTCCAGCTCTCAAGGAAACATAGAAAACCTTGGGAAACAGTAAGGAAAYTGTAGATGAAGAGCATTGGTTAGTAATGGAAGGATATTTGTTGGTATCACCAACTCTGAATTAAGCTTTAATATTTCTTTCATTCTCTGGAGCTGCCTCAGGTTAATTAATTTTCTGCCAGACCAGGCTTTGGTCTCACAGTCACCAGCAGGGATGACAGGCCTCAGGCTGTGACAGATGAAGTTGTTCTCAGGTGCCAAACATAGACTGACATCACATTTGCTTCCTGTCCAAGAGTATTTTCCTTTACCTTGAAAGGTAAGGCAGTTTCTAGGTATTAGTGGGCAAGAGCAGGGATAGGAGCAGCTCCCTCTGAAGCAGCTCACTCTTCCCATGTTCGCATCTACACTTCTCTACTGAAGTTTCTAAATCCTRAGTCATTCAATTGCTCAGAAGTCTGACTGAGGTAATAACTCCCCACACTTATAAAGATKTAATAATAATAATAATAATGTACTAAAAAGATAATTTAGTATTTTAATAGTAATATGGTGCCATTATTTACTCTGGGTATCTCATCAGCATCATGAAAAGGAAGATCTAGAAGAAAATATAAAACAGGATTTCAGACTGGGTTTTTGCCTTAGTTATCACAACCAAGAGCTATGGTCCTTACTTGTTACAACACCAGCTCCAAACTAAAATATTTCCAGGGTTCTGAGTGTCATATGAGTTTAAGTAAAGCCACTGTAAGAATACCACTTTTTATAATCACCAGCATACTGAGAATTAGATGAGAGTCCTACAGTTCTATTCATCACATGTGTATTTGTAATTGAGAGGTGACACCTGGCATCTCTCCTGCTTCCTTTCTATTTGCCATGTTATTTTTCACACTGACAAGCCATGTCTTGTCWGATCTTGTGAATATTATCTGCACTGGTTAAACAAACTGACAATTTAAAATAATTATTCATAAATCATGCTTTCTGCTGTTAATCAACTAGTTAGTCCCATTTATTCCCAACCCCTTTCCTAGTATCTGAGGCTAAGATGTCTAAACATTTGAGGTAATCTGAAACTAAGAAAACACACTTTTATTTGGCACTCAAACAGTACATTCTGCTTGTGTATGTTGGAGGCAGCAGCTCCATACCCAAGGCTTTTTTTTTTTAGCCCAAATTAAATGAATTTGTGTATATGCACACATCATTAAAGTACAACATTTAGAATTTATCCAAGATCTAATTGCCTGTACACCAAATGGAGTTTTTATTGCTCTCTGTAATAGGAAATCTAGATAATTATTTTTGTTTGCTTGTATGCCTGCCAATATAGAAGTTGACATAATTCAATCTTTCAGATTCTAAGCAACCAAGATGATTAAATTACTTGCATATTATTATATCTTGACAGAAACTCCCTCTCTCAAAATATCATTAAATCTGAGGGGGTTTGTTTGTTTTTAAGAATATTGAGTTGAAACAGAAAAAAGTCAACACAAATTTGCAGTCTACATAAAAAACAGGGAAATCTACAATATATTTAAGATGTTAAAAATTAATGGCAAGTGAGTGATGGATTTCTTGGCTACTACATAGGATGAAGGAAAAGAAGTAGGTGCATGGAGGCCTTTTCTGACAAACATATATAAATCCTTATTTAAGATAGGTCAGTTTGAAAAATATTTCATGTTTCTAGCAATTTCAAGGATTGTTTTAAGCTTATTTGAATGTTTTCCTGATTATCCAGTATGTTAAGTTTTTACTGAAGTGAGTCACTTCATGCAGCTGTTAACTCCTGTATTTCTTGTTAACATAAACAGCTAAAAAACTTCTATTATTGTCTCATAACAAACGTTCTGTAAAAAAAAAAAAGGAAAATAAACACTCCATGTACATCAAATGCCATACAGCTGCCCACTTATAGACCTTTCTGATGCCTGCAACACCAGCAGACCAGCTGGCATGTAAAAGTAATGCCAAAGTAGATATTATTTCTCTTTGGATACCTACCAATCATGCCATCAATACTCAAGCCCTGAAAACAATGAGGAATTTACCAAAATGGAGGTCCAGTAAGCCTAGCAGAGATGCTTRCATGTTCTCTTAAGTTAGTTGATAGAAATCCTGGCCTGAATATGGAATAAAAGAAACAATTTTCGGTGAAAATTATYAAATGTGTCTGACTCTACTGAAAAATCCAACAGAAAAAAAATTATAAACAATAGTATCATCTGCAAATAAAGGAAAATTTTCATCAGTTTCTCTCCACAGCCAGAAGCTGGGGAGCACAGAGGAGTCTGGAAAATATGCAGCGTTTAATAAACATCCTTAAAGGCTTTAATAAACCCCAATATAATACATTTTTGGCTAAGTTATAATCACTCGCTCTTCCATCTTGAAGAGTCAGGACACACAGTTCATATTCTGGCTGAAACTCACTTACATGTATTTATTTAAATATATCTTTATTATTTCATTTCTTATCAGCAAAATATAGAGCACTTTAAGGAAGTTTCAGCTCTTTCCTTCTGGCCCCCTCAATCACTACTTTACAGAAATTTTATTACAGAGATCTGGGTAATTTTCTAGATGTGGCATAAATCAGTAGTACTATGCCAAGGTGCAGAGTTGTAGGAAGCAAACCTAAAAAGACCAAAACAAATCCATGTTTTTCCCTCCTAATCTTCACACAATCTGATTTCCGCAACTCTTCGCTTATGAATCTATTCTTTTTATTCAGTGCATATTCATAGAAGTTTCTTATTTTACAATCACAGCATCACAGAATGGTTTGGGTTGGAAGGAACATTAAAAGTCAACTTGTCCCAGCTCCCATGCCATGGGCAGGGACAGCTTCCACTAGACCACATTGCTCAAAGCCTCATTCCACCAAGCTAATTTTTATTAAAAATACAGTATATGTTTAAAAAGCTTTTAGACAGTGAGGGAATAGCAAATTTAACACCCATGAAACACACTATAAAACTTTTCAGAGAGCTCAAAACCTTAGGCTAACT
>JACDOX010000128.1:1063765-1116334 GCA_014549065.1 Cardinalis cardinalis | reverse complement strand
AAACAAAAACAAAACCCAACGAAAAAACCCTTAACAGGTACAAATCCAGTGACGGCTAAATTAAATTCACGAGAATGTCTTTCCCTGGAGATTAGTGCTTTCAAGGATGTTTAACAGATACTTTAGCAATAATCCCTTTACACAGGSATGCAGATTCACCCTTACAGATAAAGTATCCTCCAAGAGCCTCAGCTTGAGGTTGTCTTTTCAGAAGCCAAAGGCCAGTATTTGAGATTACTTCAACAAAAATAAGACAGTGATTAGCAACTGTCTTCATTTGCACAGTTGCTGAGATATACACATTTTAGCTGCATCATGTTCTTCCACATATTCATTGGCATTTTCCCTTTTCTTCATGTTGACTGCAGTCTGTTTGCCTTTTCTTTCATTTCTGTACCCTGCCTTTTCCATCTGGTGTCTCTTTTATCTCCATCTAACTAATGAAGGTCTGCCCACTCCATTTTAGAAGTTTCAGCTATGACAGTTGTGCATGCTCATTTCAAGCATTTCTTATTTACACCTATTCTGATTTTGCTGTGCAAGGACTTGGGACTAGACCTAGTCGGGAATTTATTTTATAAAATGGGCTTCTCCTAAAAATTATTCTCATCAGCTCAAAATAATTAACATTAGAGACTCAGATAAAATGAATTTTCAAATAGATGTGGTATTGTTTGGTTGTGTTTCTATTAAGCTAGTTTCCTAACTAGCCAACGTTCAGAATTGGCTAGTTTCAGGCTATTCAGAATGTTTGGATTTATTCTACCAGAAMTATGTTTAAAGCAACACACAAGCCTCTCATACTTATCACATGCAGCTCACCGTAGAGGTCAGCCCATACAGGTTCCCTCATGTGCTGCTTTGAATAAAAGACATCAGCTGGATTGGTAGGGCAAGTTTTAGCAAGTCTGTATGGAGAAAAATAGCTCTAACATCTGCAAATAGGAAGAAATATAAGAAATTGTATTTAGGAATTACAGTGTGCTACCTCTGTTATGGGGAACCTACATTGCTTTTAATGTGCAGGAAGAAGGGATGCTAAAATATTTCATATATTAAGGCAGATTAGCTGTATTACTTTTGTCTAACAGTAAAATAGAAAAGCRCATTTGTGTTTAGAAACAGAACTAACACATATGTATTCTCTACACTCACATAATTAAGACAGTACCGAATTTAGGTAATCACAGGCACACTTGGTCATTTACAATAGAGTTTTTCCTTTGTTGCCAAGGGCACTTCTTACGTGAAAAGAATTAAATCAGACTGCAAACACAATCTATCATATAATTCATACTCATATTCCATATGGTTTGAGCATAACATCAGAACACCTATTTCTTTTATAAAGGTCCTTCACATTTTATRCCTTCACTCTCTTTTTATATTATACTATATCAAATCTTAGTGATTGGTTACTTTGTTCTCAGTCCCACTGGGCCTGTTATCTGTAATTAAATATAAGCATCCTTGATATTAGTAGTGTGCTGATGGATTGTTGCTTACCTACCAGGCAGCACTTAGAGAAATGGAGGTCCTTGAAAGCAAACTGCATCAGAGCATAAATCAGCTAGAATGAAGACAGGAGTGAATATAGATTTTTGTGGTAGGAATGCTCAGGAGATTGTTCTTCGAAGTCCACAGATTGGAGATTACATTCATATTGATTTATCGTCAGGCACTTATTGATCATTGGCTAAATGACTCTACAGATAAACATATGTATCTTTCCACTTCTGCCACTAAACCTCACCTTACTGACAGTGCAAAACTAAAAGCACAATCCTCTCAAACTTAAAATGTTAATTGAATGCTGCTTGAAATTCTTTGCAATACAATGGGCCTTAAATTACAAAACCGARCCTCACCCCCTACTCCCATTAGAACAAAGGAAAACTTGATTAAAATATTCCAGATTTACTTTCAACATTTCAAGTAAACTATTCTATGACTATCCCTTGAATTCTGAAATCTCTTTACAGCATTTCCTGTAACACCACATATACATTAAAAACAAACAAACAAAAATCTACAGATTTACAGCTGCTTCTAATTTTTGAACTACAGGACATTGCTATGAAGATTTTATGTCATAGACAATGGACAACCTGATGAGTAGGAGCTGTCAGCAAATTCCTAAAATTATTTTCAACTAGCCTTATGAATTCATACCCTGTAGTGTCATAGAACAGGTSCTACATTCTACGGAGCCGAGACAGTTCACTATAGTTGTACTGAAAGTTTTTTTACTTAAGGTCAGATTTTTTTCTGGGTTTTTTTCAGAAACACTTTTTTTTCCATTTGCATGTTGCACTTAGAAATATGAAATTCAAATGCGATCACACCACAGATCTATTTTTGCAACACATGTAAATCTAACATTTCAGAGATACAAGTCTCCAGCTAAGTGAAACTTGCTCTTCAGTGTCTCTGCCATTTGGAACACATTGATTTGGTGAAATCCCCATGATGCTGAACTCACTTAGTTCTTGTATTTACTCAACAGCAACCAAAGCACCAGCAAAGTTAACAACAATTACCTGGCCAAATGCCTGTCTGAGCCAAAATGAGAAGGAAGATGCAAAGAAAGGACCAGTTAAACACAAAGATAAACCCAGAATCCATGCAGTGAACTGCCAGCCTAGTTCTAATGAGCTCACACGTTTGCTCTGGATGTCAGCAAAGATTTTCACATGCTAGTAAATGGAGAGGGTTACCTGAGCTCAGCCTTTGCTCATCAACACTCTCTCCCGTCCAGACTGGAAACTGGTACACAGGTGTTTAGCACCCCACCAGTTACTTGTGCCTCAGCAGTGTCCTTCTCCCCAGCAGCAAAACATTGGGTGAGAATGCCTGAATGTAATCACTCCCCCTTTAAAAACCCAGGAAAAACCCATTAGAAATATTTTCTACTTCATACATTCCTCGTGAGTCTCTCTCACAAGGAATTTTTGGTTTTCATGTGGCACGGTAATTTTTCCCAGATCGCCAAGGAGCTCTTTGGTAACCTGTTGCTGAAAGAAAATCCCTTGCACTTCTCCAAGCCATCTGGTCTCCTGRTCTTTTTCTCTCTTGCTGCTGCAGACTGTAATTAGTCCCAGCTGAACAGACAGATAATCTCCTCTAAGAGCCAGAATCACCTGGGGCATATATATTTCATTACAGAGCATGGACCAATATTTACAGATTAAAAGAAGTTTCCTATTATCTTCCTTTCCTTGTCTTCAGAATCCACACAAATAAGATCGGATGGAAGTTCGTAGACAAGAAAATCCTTCACCACCTTTATAATAGGTGTAGAAATTAAGAAAACACATATTATTAGTTCAAAATTCAAATTGACATGTTGAATTGCGCTTTCCCACTGGAAAAATGAATCCTTAATTGAGAAGATAMAATACTTATTTGCAAATAGAGAGTATTGGTTTTCCAGAAAATTATGTCAGAAGCCAGGGGTTAGAACTTACCGCCTTAAGGAAGATTTTATATTAGGATGGGTTAAGTCAAAGAAATTGTGCCAAGTTGGAACTCTGAAAATGCACCTAGTGATATTTAAGGTTAACTTATATATAATACACCTCTAGAATGAAAGTGCCTGGATAACTATACTATCAGAAATGCCTTTATGGAACTGAAGAAAATGAAATAGCAAAAAATAATGAGCGCGTTGGAACAAAAAGCCTATTGCTTACACTCTATTTTATGAAAAGAAAAAATAAGGAAAGAAAACTAATGAGACAGTATAAAACTATTTTTCATTTCATGGTTATAGCTCCAGTGAAATGCCTAAACAAAAAAAAAATATTCATTATTGTTCATTATTTATGTTGTTATGAGAAGCCAGCAACAAACTTGACTTATAAGAGTTAATGCAAATTGCTCTTACTGCATCCATACACTCGTGCTATTAGAAGTGTGGAAAACTCATCATGAATAATGTGATTTTTTTTTTTTTCATATTTGCTTCACTACCACCATGAGGTTATAACATATAACAATTTGAGTGGGAAAAGGAAAAGGGAAAGAAAAGAAGAGWTGCAATCCTGAGGGAAGAAACAAATGCAGATGGCAGGCATTGCCTGCTTTGCAGTGACTGGGCTACACTCATGCATGTACCTTACACCACTTCTGCCCTCTGTCCATAGAAGCATGCACATATTTTGAATACCTTGAGTTGAATTTCACATTATTTATGGTGAAATTACCGTGATCTATGGTGGAGACTCACAAACCCTTAGGTGGCCCCCCACCATTCTCGGGCTGTCAATAACGACTCTGCAGAAGCAGAAATAAAGAAACACATCAAATGCCTTGGAAAACAATGCTGTACCATCACCTAGGATAAATAAGACCTGTTTTTTTTAGTGGCTGGCATACAGGCTTCCTTCACTGACAGCTTCAAATGCCACCATCACTCAGAGGCATCTGAATTAAACACTGTAGATTGATGCTGTGAGTGCACAGAGCTCACTTGGGTCGATAACAGCACTGCACTACCTTGGGCATGTCTGCTATTCCACAGAATACCAAGACTCACACATTCATAGCTGGAACTAAACCCCCTGCCCCAAAAACTCACTTGTGTTAAATGTTGCTATTAAGATTCACGAAGAATAACACGGCACTACACATGGCAGGAAGGGGTGTTTGATGAAAATACTGATTGGCAGCCATGTGTCCTTAGTTCTGCTCCTGATTTTGCAAGCTGACCTGCAGTGTGAGACAAAATGGACCATTTTTATCACTTTGTGCCTTTATTTACCTATCCAGCAGATAAAGTAACTAAAACTTGCTTTTTCTTTGAAAGCAATTGGTGATGGACGTGGGAACAACAAAATGTATACATTGAGAGAAAAAAAACTCAAGGTTTTGTGCCCTCAAGGGCACAAAAGGTCTTGAAGAATGCCTTCTTGAGGAACATCTTTATATCATTTCTTCACCCCTCTAAATAATTGTAATGAAAATAATGTAATTCTTCTATAGAATGTGATGGTGCCATTTAATTCTGCAATTTTTTGTGAAGACCTGAATAATATAATGTGAATTCTGTCTTTGACAAAAATAGGATAACTCCCAATCAATTCTGCTCAGATTTTCTATGAAAGAACTACAGACCTACATTATAGATAGGTACAAATACTAGTAAGTGGGTGTTAGTAAGACAAAAAGTTTTTGCTGTGAAGGCCTCCTAGGCCTCCTAAGCCCAATTTAACAAACAGCTGTATCTGAAAATGTGTTTCATATTGGGGAAAATGTTTGTGTTGTAAGCACTGCTCTTTTACAGTAAAGTTTATACCCCATGTGCTATCATGTGGATAAGTAATTTTCTCAGCCTTAATTTCTTATTTTCCCTTCTTATTTGAATAACAGCTGGGAATGCTAGCATATTATGAACTGCCAATCTCGTCAGAAGCTGCACTTACAAGCTTTAAGTAAACATCAGTTTTTTAAATTAAGTCTTCAACATGCTGAGAAGCATGCCTTTTTTTTTCTCAAATTTCAAGTAAATCTGTTAAAAATGAGGATGGTGAGCTCTTTTCCTGCCTACCCCTCCTGCTAAGTGTAAAATGCCCTGATTACAGTAGTTCAAGCTGTCCATCCCATTGTGATGATCAGAATAGTTTGTTGTGACAAAGAAACACATCTGGACAAAAGACAGGTTTTATAAGACATCTTCTCCATGCTACTTACATTCTACATGATTTACAAGCAGTAATGTCTTGTATAAATACCTTTATTATATTAATAATAAAGGTGATTAAATGCTTTGGAGTTGGCACAGAGAGAGGTACATCTAGATATCTCAGGGACAGAAAAGCCATCCTCATTCCAGAAGCTATGTTTGACACCTTGATGAAGTCCATGATTAGGGAAATACACAAAGCAAGAATAGGAGCTGAATGTGATTGAAGAATAGCAAAGATAAAAGGAACAAAGCCAAGTTTAGGTGGACAAACTACAGAAGGACATATCTGAATTAGTGAAGGTGAAGGAAAAAGTGAGTGGAATATGACTCTCCATCATGTCCTGGGATTAGAAGGGAGTCTGGCCAAAATTAAAGAAGGAACTATAAGTAGTCTAGCTATAATCAGTCAAGGGGTATTAAGTGAATGGATTGCCAGTCTCATTTGTTCAACAAAGAGATTAATCTCTGAATAAAGCAAATCTGCATGAAAATTGTTAGAAAGAACAACCAAGTTTTGGCTCCTACCCTCTAACATCCCAGGAGCTATGTTCCCACATCTCATCCTCATGCACTGAAAGACTGGCCCAAGGATCACATTAAAGGCACAGAAAACACTGTTGAGAGCAGTTCTCCTCCTGTATCTGGGTCGTATTTTGTGTACAGGTATAGCGGCATTATATATATATAGCAGTAGTGCATATATATGTAATAGATAGAAACTGGCAATATTCAGTGTGAAAGCTAAAAACGTATTTACAGACTAATAAAACTAATAAAATCACAGACCTATTTTTTTTTTTCACCTGTCCTGTATGATGTACTTCAAAAAACTGCCAAGCCTTCCTAGCCCAGCATTTGTGCTTCAAAGCATTGCCCAAAATAACAGAGAAAAATAGGCAGCCTCATTGTAGGTTTGCCTCAACAGAACTTGATTTATCCAGCTGCTTTTGCTTCTGTATTCCTTTTGGTTTTACTTTTTCTTCTTCCCCAACACATGTGCAGAGTGAATCTGATGCCTGGTATATGTGGTACAGCTGAAAGTCTTGTTGTGCCTCAAGAAAACCTTGTTGATCAATATCAATTCTATGTAACTTACTGTGCATTCTTTGATCCTTCTCGAGTAGTTATTAAAAAACCATGTCCTTGTGTTAGTCATCTACACACAACATTGCTGGGTTTTTCCTCCAACAGTGATACAGGCACACAGATAACGTTGAAAGGAAAACATAATTCCATCTGGACAAATAACACTGATTGACAGAGCTATTTTTAAGAACACTTATCACTTAGGTTTTTATGTGTAAAATGAGATAACAGATCTTTTCATGTTTTTTTTTAAACTCAGAAACACTCTCTAAGTCCAAGGAGGCTATGTTTCACCAAGAATTCTTCAGTGATGTATTTGCACTGTGATTATTCGCAATAATTCATGGTTTTGTCAGCTATGCATTGCAGAGTATATATGAACAAGAATCAGTTGATGGAGTACCAATAAAAGCAAAAATATTACATTTATCTTGGGAATTTTCACTAGATATGTTTGCTAACACATTCACAGTGGAAGCAGCAGACATTAAGGATGAGCTAGGAGCTCTATTCATATTTTACTGATTCAACATGGAGTGAGTGAGAATCTGGCCCTGGAAGTGCTGCACAGTGAATGAGTGAGTGGTACGAACACCAGCTACATTTCTACACAGCACACCAGAAATTATCAATCACAAAGTCCTAAAGAAAAAGTGCACACCAATTCCAGTGCAACTTTTTTCCCCTACTACCTTCAAGTAGGAAATCCTTCTGGCATGGGCAAGTGAATTTTAATATTCCACCTAGTGGTAAAATCTGCACCTAAAAATAGGATAACAGGTCCTGTTATGATTTTGACATTTATTTGAATGGTAATATGCTTACCAAGCAAACCTCAGGCATCTAAATCTTATGTTTCTAAAAACTTCATGTTTGTTAGTGGTGTTCCAGAGTACTTGTTGAGCTCCTTGGAGTTAGATGCTGTAAAAAAATCCCGAAAACAAAGAGGCAAGAAAACCAACCCAAATTTGGAAACATCTCCAAAACTAAAAAATTCCTTTATTTATACATCATTTTACACATTGATTACACATTTATGCATTTATTTACACATCACCTTTATTTATACATCATTTCCAGTGTAACTTTTTCTCCTACTACCTTCAAGTAGGAATTCCTTCTGGCATGGGCAAGTGAATTTTAATATTCCACCTAATGGTAAAATCTGCACCTGAAAATAGGATAACAGGTCCTGTTATCATTTTGACATTTATTTGAATGGTAATATGGTTACCAAGCAAACCTCAGGCATCTAAATCTTATGTTTCTAAAAACTTCATGTTTGTTAGTGGTGCTCCAGAGTACCTGTGGAGCTCCTTGGAGTTAGGTGATGCAAAAAAACCAAAAAACAAACAGGCAAGAAAACCAACCCAAATTCGGAAATATCTCCAAAACTAAAAAATTCCTTTATTCTAAGGAACTCATGTTCCAAAGAGGGTAAGAAAAGTACTGAAAAAACCTGCAGCTAAGCTATTGTGAATGAGTTTCCTGATCAGCTAGGAAGGAAGTTAAATATTATAACTCAAGTCACTGACCGTTCCTACCTTTCATTGAATGAACTGAAACATATGTTTATTTATATGTATTTCAAATCTGTCAACTGGAGAGCCTGATAAAAATCAACATTCAACAGAGAGGAATTTGAGGAGAACCTGAATAACTACATCACACTGAAGAATAAAGTTCAAAATATATATATCTGATATATGTTAGGTCATCAGATATGCTGTGAATCCCTTACAAAAGAAACCTTCACATTGCTGCTCGGATATTTTCTATCAAACATTCACCAGCTCTGACATAATTTTTGTAAATGCTTCTAATTCATATGAAGAAAGTATATGAAATCACTGTAGATATTGTTGTTTATTTTTAATTTTCTATGGGTTATAAAACGCACGCTTGGAACTAAATGCCAATCGTTTCCTCTTCAATGTTGCTGAACAAGATATCAGATTCCTAATGAGGAAAAACCAGAACATCAGTTTGTTATGCATCTTATTCATGAGTACATCCAGAAAGGATGAATAGATGACTGACTGTAATAAGGAATAGCTAATGATACACAGCACAGTAGACAGTTTTCATTATACATCACTTCTCTCCAGTTACCAAAAGTATGGATTAGCAGTGATGCTGGGAAAAGGAACACACCTGACGCTTTGGTGCTTCAGTCAGCTCATACAAATGAGCTAATTTCCAACACATTGTTGCAAACTCAACAGAACTTCCTGAACATCTTATATTTTCGAATTAGAGATAACAGGGAGCAAAATTATAGATTCCTCTCTTTTGCATTTAGTTGACAAAGATAAAAGGCAGTGAAAATACTTATATATGTATCACTCAAATGAGTGAAATTTGATGAACGAAGGAAAAAGACAACACCAGTAAGAAACACATTTGCTGTTAATGACTCTAATTCACATTTCTGCTTTTTTGCCCCTTGCAGTCTTAACAAAGGCCCTGCCATAGCACAGCAACAGTTCCAGGGCCATGGAAAAAAACAGTGAAGAGGGTTTCTTTGTTTTTAACCTGTGCGAACAAAAAGTGTGTTTGCATAAAGTGATGCATCCAGGCTTGTGCTTCTAAGAGTTATTCCTATCACAGAATTTGACTGAGTTTTAATGTATGTTTATAAGGCAGCATGACCATGAGAAGAGTAACTCATTTTCTAACCTTGAACAGGAGCTCCATCTCAGCTACAGTGATTGCTCTAATGTAGTGGGGTGGATATTCCTAAATATGAAGGTTAGAGACCAACTACTTGTGCTAAATATGCAAAAGGGTTTCTTAACCATGGACATCTGCCCCATCCTTCCTTACAGAGATCTTTTTTCCTTCCTGCTCTCACATCAAATATGACCATTGTCAAATCACCATATGCACAGGGTCATGCAATCCTCTCTTTGCTGACCTTTGCAAAACTGCTTTATAGTCTGTCATGGGAGATTGGAAATAATCCACTGGGAAAGACAGAAATATCTGAGGTCAGAATATGCTTTCCTTCCTGCAGAAGGCATGTTGTATAACTGTGTGAGAAATACTTCAAAAGGAAATGATTGTCTTTTCTTCCACTCTCTTATTACTATGACCAGAGCTTGAAAAGTTCATTATTTCACATATTTCTGAGATGTGTTTTATCTGAACAGGAAATATCTCAAGGAAATATCTGTAAATGCCAATCTTATGACTGAGAAAAAAAAAAAACATAGAAATTTTGTGCTTCCAGTCAGAACTCAGTTTTTTTTCTCTCATAGCACAGCAAAGTATGACCAAAAAAAAGAAACCGTTTCAGGCCTCTTATGTAAATGAGGATTGTTCATGCACCTGACAGAAAAATAATTCTATTCAGACATCAAAAAAAATTATTAGAATCCTAATTGAATAGCAAGCTGTTAAAAACTATTTCATACAGTGTTCTAAAAGAAAAATAGCACGGATATGTTCTTCTATTAATTCTTTTATTAGAGAAATATACTTTGTCCATAGATATAAGAAGCAGAAAAGAAAACACTCCAAAGTTTTGGAGTAAAACTCTAACACATAGCCAGAAAAATTACTGAAGATGATGCACTTGCTTACTATTTTGGAATAATTGATTAGAAAGCTGTGTAGAGTAGACTTTTGAAGAAGCTAAAGAGGAAAGGACCAAACATCAGATTCCCACACCTCCAAAATGATGGTGAGGTGAGATTTGACAAAATTTAATATCTCTGAGCAGCGGGGTTATTGTCTTATTAATTCTGTTTTACTGCATAATGATGCTTTGGGATTAGAAAATACAGTTTTTCATGCAACTTGAAAAATATACAAACCTGCACAGCTTTATTTTCTCTTCTAGCCTCTCTTTTCTCTACGTGCAATGCCGTTGAGAACAAAACCCTGTTAATGTTCCAATACATTTTTAATGAAGAATAACAAACTGTTAAATCACACATTAATTATTTTACTACATCCTTAATGCAATGAATAAGTAAACTCTTTGATAGTACTGCTCTTATTATATGAGTAGAAAGTTGCCAGAACATGGCTGATAAGAGAAAAGACACAATCCACACACCAGAGTACATCTACTGACATGTGCTTACTGTCTAGCTACTAAATAAACAATAACCATCCACGGTTTCAGGAATATACAAGTATAATCCCATAACAGGCATACAAAACCAAGGGAATACCATGAGATACTGCACTGAGATACAGCTGTCAGATGTATTTTGAAATGACCATAATTTTCCAAATATGCCAGTATAGTTCAGGTGGTAGTTTTTGGTTTTTTGTTCATTTTAATGTACATGCTTTACAACAATCAGGGAAAGGAGAATCCAAAACTAGAATGTGAGATCCAGCTTCCTTCTCCAGTCAGGACCTTAAAACCATCTCTCTTATGAATGCTACAAACCAAACTAGAGTGTTCCTACCTGCCAAACTAGAACGTTGAAACAAAGATCCCTAGGAATACAAAAATATTAGGCTTAATCTAAACCTTGACCATAAGCCTGCAACCTATTTGCAAAGCTCAGCTCTCTGTCCTAAGGAGCCTATAAATTAAGATAAGAAGTGTCAAACTTCCCAATCAGAAAACCAAAGGAGGTAAACCTGCTCTGCATGTCTGAAAGGCAGACCTGACAAGCCCAGCATGAGAGTAAGGGTTTCCTTCATGGTGAAATCAACCTTGGGCTAGTATTCAAAGCTGAAATCTTCACTGGGGATTCATAGAAAAAACATCATCTAAGATGAATATTAAAGACATTATTGTGCTTTCTAATTAAGCTATTGGGTAAAACTCAAGGCATTTGCTAATACTGCTCATGTATCTGATTCCAATCAACCATACCAGCAGGCATCTGGTTTTTTTCTCTGTAAGAAGTCTTCTTTAATGCTCTTTAAGGTTCTTAAGATCACAAGCAAATTTTTGAGTTCTTCTCAATGGATTATTGCTGCTAATGAGAGAGTCAATGGGAGCTAACTGTATTAAAATTGGAACTGCATTTACTGGCAGTGAACTGCTTAAAAAAATGTCATTCACCCTTATAGGAAAGTAACATTCAAAGCTCAAGATCTTCATTGCAGCAGGTAGTCCAGGCTTAGGAAAAAGTTGGAAGAAATGTCCAAATTCTCAGTGTCAGCCCAAGGGCCATGAACTGCAGCTTCTCAAAGAAACAAGCTTCCAAACTTCACATGCTGGAAATGAGGACAAGTTCTTTGGGAAAGAGGATATACCTTTCCCATCATGACTATAGATGTATTTGCTGGAAATGAAATGCATGAGCATTAACCTCAGCTTGAGAGAAACCTTCATATTCAGGAGTGGTCAAGCTCTGTGAAAGTTTCCCATCCTTGCCAGGAGGAAGAGACCTTGCAATGATCTACCAATGCCTGATCATAACTCAGAGAGAAAAGGTCCACAGGTGTCCTCAGGAGGGATCTAAACATCAGCTGGACTGTCAAATCAATTGAAATTTGACCCTCTTGGAGGAATTTTTCTTTGCATCCCTATTTTCAATACTCTGTGGCAATAGATTTTCTTATATGTATATGTGTATATATTTATATTTGCAATACATACATAATTTAAAAGTAATAGTAATTAACACTTTTTTTCTTTCCATCAGAGAATCTGGCCACATATATATCTTGAGTATGAACTGTTGCGAATGCAGAAGCAGGGAGAAGAAAATTGATCATTTTTTCCTTAGCAGCATTTTCATAAGGCAATGAACCTCTGTCATTAAAAAAACCCTGCACATTTAACAGGAATACAGATTCATTACAGACATGCTGCATGTACAAAAGCTTCTCCATAGAGCTCAGGTCAGCTAAGCCATAACCTGTGTCTATGTCGTTCTGTTTCTGTCATAAGAGAAGGCAGAGTGGTTCCTCCCTCTCAAAAAAAGGAGAGACTGATAACAAGCACAATAAAAGTAGTATGCAAATAGTGACACAATGAATATGAAGAGCATCAAATTCAGGAAATCTGTGATTCACAGCCTTGACCTGGAACAATTTTGCAGCCCAAGTGACAAATACTTACTTAGTCCATTGTATAGTGCCACATTCAGTTTTGAAATATTTTAACTGTTTCAATTTCTGGCAGTTTCTTAAAATATTAATCCAACTCATTTCTCTGCCTCCTCTTCCCCAGTCCTGATCACAGTCAAAGTCAAACACGGTCTCAGCTATGGGCATAGCTCTGGATCTGCAGTTCAACTTGCACTCAGGTCAGCCCTTTGCAGCCTGCCAAGGAAAGGCACCTGTAGAGATGCTCTGCAGCTGTGATGTGGCTCGAGTTGGTGGCCTTCAGTCTTATAGCTCATATGGTTAGAGGCTTGTTAATGTTAATGTTAACTAACTAGCAGCTCACTGTCATTCCTGGTGTTTTGCATAGCCTGCATAAACTACTTGGAATAGTTCAGCACTGACTTTTGCAGATATTCATCTCTCAGTTATAATATATAGAAAGGACTGTAGCAGCTTTGGAAGGATTGTCCTGGCATCAACTTTATGTGCAAAGTGTGGCACTATTGTATTTGCAGGGACCCCGTGGCAGGGAGGAAAGAATGATGCATCTGACTCCACGTTCTCAGAAGGCTAATTTATTATTTTATAATACTATTTGATATTAAAGAATACTAAACTAAACTATACTAAAGAAATCGAAAGGATACAGATAGAAGGCTAAAAAGATAATAATGAAAACTCGTGACTCTCTCCAGAGTCCTGACACATCTTGGCACTGATTGGCCAATGAGTGAAAACAACTCACAGCAGAACCCAATGAAACAATCACCTGTGGGTAAACAATCTCCAAACACATTCCACATGAGCACAACACAGGAGAAGCAAATGAGATAAGAATTGTTTTCCTTTTTTTTTTTGTTTCTGAGGCCTCTCAGCTTCCCAGAAAAATCCTGGGTGAAGGGATTTTTCCAGAGAGTGTGAATGCCTCATGGCACCACCAGCAAACACTGGCCTGGGGCGCCCTGGGCATCTTTGGCCACCAAGTTTCTCACAGAGGCTGTTTACAAGCTGACTCCCCTGAAGGCACAGCAGGTCCCCCACTCCATGTGGCTGGATCATGGGTCACACACACACATTGCACTGTATTTTTGTGCTTCATCCCACAGTTCAGATTTCTCCTCTCTTTTTTAATTTTATGCATGTAGGTGAAAGGGCTCTTGAACACTAGATAAATCTTGTGCCTGAGTGAAGAGAAAGGGCAAAAAGAGATTATAAATTACATTTTCTAGTTTTCCAATCTGCTTACCAAATCCTTCTTTTTTAACACGTGCAAGTAGCAAGAGCCTATTGGGTCAACTAGCTTATAATTAATTATTGATTAGATATTAAAGCCATATGCTGAGACTCACTTGGAAACCAAAGTGCTTCCTTGGTACTTATGTTAGCATTTATTAAATATGCATTATTAATCTGAATTACGTTGTGTTCAAATGTAAGCCCTTAGAGCAAAGCTAATGATCACAGCATTAATATGTGTAAAACAGAATTGATTTTCCAACTTCACCAAATTAGCTGAAATATGGGATAGGCTGCAGGTGTTGAAGAATGAGTACTACTAGAGTAAGTTGGCACACTTAGTTTTTTCTGTGTACCACAATAAAATACATAAAAATCAAACCTAAACTTAATTTATTCCTCTAAATATTATAGGTATAAACAAGGTCCAAAGGTCTTTAAAAAACAATTTAGAAACCTTATTCATACATCATGGTTCACATATTTTTGTTTTAAACACGAGACTTGCAACATCAAAAAAAACCCCAAACAAACAAACAAACAAACAAACAAAAAAACCAAAACAAAACAAACCCAAAAAACCCTTCAGTTTTTCATATGAAGCTATTTCACAGAAAACTGATAAAACTGCAATGAAGTAAATGGTTCAACATTTCACTACACATTTTGAAATAAATTATTTTCTTTTTCTTCTGACTAAATATATTTATGTGGGAAAGAAGCAAGAGTGATTAAATGAATATATGACAATATTTATGATAGTTGTTTGGGCACATCTTGAAATTCAACCATGAGTTTCACACCTTAGTAACAATATTAAAGAAAAAAAAAACAAGAAACCAAAAACTGACCCAGTGCTGTGAAGGATTTATGTTAGTTTTTACACTGTAGGATAATTTCATTCATTTGATTGCACTTTTATTTAATGACTAGTTTACTGTTTCTCTGTAGCCGAAATGGTCTGTGATTTGCATGGAGAATTTTCACATTTATATTCATATTGCTTTCACTCAGCAACAAGAATGCAATAAGAACTATACTGACATGGTTATAAGCTTCACAAACTTTTCTAGAGTACTGGGTGGGAGATACAGGATTTGAAAATACCCTTCTGTCTGCTTTTTTCTTTGTAATACTTCAAAATTATGGTTAAAAGCTGAGAAGAAAGAGGAAGTGGATTTGTTCTCTGGTAATTATGCAGCATGCAGTTTCTCTGACAAGACTGCAGTGCTTGGAAGGGATGGGGAGTTCAAGAACAGGCTTTTGCCTCATGATTTAACATTCCAGGGCGGGGGAAAAAATCAGTTAAAAGTTATTTCACTTTCTTGTTGTTGTTGTTGTGGGATTTTTTGTTTTGCTGCAGACAGAGGCTGGTATTTCATTTATACCATGGCTCCTAAACCTGAAACATAAAGGGAATATTCCAACAGAGAAGACAGTGGATACTTGGAGTTGTTTGTTATACCTACTAACCTACTTACCGCTTTGCATGAATAAAATATTGACACAAAACAACAACAACAACATAACCCCATCACTTTTGGGTATACTTGTATTTAGAATTTAAATAAGGACAAGAGCATAATACTGTTTTGATGTTTGATTGCACTAAGGGAGAAAAGGAATATTAAAATGAGTGCAGCAGGTTTAAGACACATCTGTGTGCCCAAACACACAAATTACAAATAAAGAGCAAACCAGGGAAAGAGAACACCTTTTTTTTTATTACAGTTAACAGTATTTTTATAATCATTGCTCATTTCATGTCTGCATCATGCTTTTGCTGTTTTACTCTCCCTTTGCTACAATTACATTTAAGCTCAGGTATATTTACTTTCTCTTTCTACTCAAAAAGTTGGTAAGAATTAATTTACAACTGTGCTAGTCAGAACAAATTAAGAGAAATAAAAATAAGAACCTGGTGCAGCGTATGCTCAAAAAATAAATTAAAAGCATTTGGATTTTAAGGAGCAAGTTCATTTATGAGAATGTTTTCCCCCATTTCTATCCATAAGTATTAGCAGATATTAAATTAGATACTGACGATCTCACACATTCTTCTCCAAATAAAATACAACATGATTAGCATCAAACAAGGAAGTAAATAAAGCACATGAAATATAAAAAAAGAAAATGTGTATAATAGCCTGCACCCTGCTGATTCACATCTCCCAAATTCAGCCAAATTATTTTAAAGGTAAAACCACCACTTACCTACAATTATTTCATCACATATCATGAGGACTTAATTCTGATTTAAAGCTAATACAATGATATACAACAAATTATTAAACCTATTCTCCCTTATTATTGCTTAAGTGACAACTACACTTTATTGAGATAAAGAAGTGCCTATTATTTCCATTTTAATATATCAGAAAATTGATGTCTTTCTTATATTTCTAATGTACCTGCAGTTAAACGTGTTTCAGCAATGGAAACACTTGCATTTGTTTTCCCAGATTTTGTGCATGTGGAATGGAGTGTTTGGAGAGTGCAAAACTGAAACTACTTTTTATGGTTAAAAAAAGAGTCTTTGAGCTTTTTCACTGCCTCCCACCTCCATAACAAAAACCATATTAATACTCTCAACAGACTCCATATAGGTGCATGTGTGGTCTGGAAATATTTGTGTGCTGTATCAACCATATTTGTGCACTGGAACACATTTCTGGAAATATTTGTGCACGGTTTCCATGTGTGCATGCACTATGCCATACCACTAAACCTTGAGCAAGACTAGGAACACACAAATGTTTTCTGTCTTGTTTTCCTCCAGAAGAGAATAAAGCAGCATCAGGTTAACAGTTTAATACTCATATTGATCATATGCAAAAGGAAAAAAGGGGGAAGATGTTGAGTGAATAGAAGGAGGTGAGGCAAGGCAAGAACAATTATGGCACCGAAATTACTGCTCAATAATTTGCTTAATCATTTGGTGATTAAATGAGATATTCGACAATATTTATGGTAGTTATTTGGGCACATCTTGAAATTCAACCCGGAATTTCACATCTTAGTAATAATCTAATTTGGCAAGTTATTACCAGCCACCTTTGGAATGATTACTGGGGGCAAGCATGCTGGAAGCTGTGCCGTAGCTGGTGTTAAGATTCGCAGTGGTTTTGGGGTTCATAGAACATGTGGGAATTTACTCCCAGGTCTTTGATAAAGTTTGGATGAAAGGCAGAATTGCTATTCTCAAGGAAACTAAAAATCTATTTTTCACTCCAATTTAAAAAAGAAAATTCACATCTTGTACTTCCTCTAAAGTGAAAACCTTTCCAAAATCCATGTGCTTGAGAGAGGAAGGAGAAAACAAAAAATAAATAAATAAATGGAAAATTTGTTGCTGGGTTGGATGACTAAATGTATTGTGTACTTGAAGGTAGCTGTCCCCAGCTACTTTGGGGAAAGGCAGCCTTCCTTTATACAGCCCACAAGAGATATGCATACACTTTTTATTAGTAGAAAAAATAATGAGAGCTGGGTATTGCCCTGCTTAAAGCCTCCTCCAAAGTATTTTGTTCCCATCTCAGTGCAGGCTGACTCCAGCCCCCCTGGTCTGCACAACAACTCACCACTACCTACCTCTGGTCCCTCCCCTCCCCTCCAGACACATTCCTTCTCAGGGCCTGGGCTCCTGTGCAGCCCACAGAGTTTAATTTACCTTAACATTGAGAAATGACTGAAATGGTATAGATTTTTCACAGTGCTTTACTTGAAAAAGTAGGGAAAACAAAAATTTCTGCTTTGACTTGGCTGCCGGATCTATCGTTTTCTGTGCTCAGTTTTTAACTAGGATTGTACTTATCCATCAAGTGCTATATTTGAAAGATAATGAGGGGATTCTTTGTGTTATTTTTTGGTTGCTGTCACCCACCATGATTACTTGAACCTAATTGCAAATTAAATGAATTTGTGTAGTCCCCATGCCCTTACTCAGGCAGAGGATGACTGCTAGCCCATGCGTGGGCTTTGCAACCTCCAGATGCTGAAACCAGAGAAGAAGAAGGGCTCAAGTTGCACTCATTATGTCCCTGAATAATGTCTTTCAGTTTCTCCTTTTTAGAATCCTAGTTTCATTTCTAGGTCTGTATGACCCACTTATTTTAGACCACACTCACTCAATACCTAGGTCCCCTAATGAGTGAATTTATTATGGCAAGTCATTATTAATAAGTATACACTTAGGACAGGGATGCATTGTAACAAAAATAGAGAGACTACATGGAAGCTGTGCCTTGGAACACAGAGGCAAGTAACTTAAAATTTAATTTTAAGATTGCCCAGAAGTAGTTTGTGGTAGAGAAAATATCATTCCTCTAAGCTAAGCTTAGCAGTTTAAACATATTTTACCTAGTGAGTGAAAATAAAAGAAAAAATATGTTCCTCTTGTAGTTCTCTGTCACTAGATCTCCTTGAGAAACATCTTTTTGGGAACACATTGTATATTCTGTCATCTCCCCTCTGACTCCAATTATTTTTGTTAATATTTATGTGTAGGATATATATACATCTATATTTCATTGCTCCTTGTGCAAAGAAAAGGTGTTATAAGCATGAGTGTGTGGTATTTTCTGGGATTCTCCGTTGTGGGGAGGAAAGAGGAATCTGACTCCATGTTCTTAGAAGGCTAATTTATTCTTTTATTATATTATCTTAAAGAATGCTATTCTAAAACTATACTAAAGAATAGAGAAATGATACTTACAAAAGGTTTAACAATAAAGAATCAATAAAGGTTTAACACTAATGAATCTCATGAATCTCTCTCCAGAGTCCCAACACAGCTGGATGGTGATTGGTCATTGAGTCAAAACAATTCACATGTTGGATAAAGAATCTCCAACCTCATCCCAAAGCAGCAAAACACAGGAGAAGCAAATGAGATAATATTGTTTTCCTTTTTCTCTGAGGCTTCTCAGCTTCCCAGGAGAAGGAATCCTGGAAAAGGGATTTTTCAGAAAATATGACAGTGACATGAGTGATTACACTTTGTATTTCAGTATAAGAACCCAACTTAGAGTCTTCTAGAAGCCTTACCACAGTTCTTCTGATTCACAAGGTCCCTATGAAATTACTTTAATAGATAAATGAAATTGGAAAGGTGTCTTGTATGCCTGTCTTGTTAAGCTGCTATGAGCTGCTTTAGTCTTTCCTACCCCAGGAGCTGATTTTCATTTCTAATTCCAGGAAGAGAAATCTGATATACAGTAACAATTACGTGGATGTAAACAGCAAAGCAAAAAAAAAAAAAAAAAAAANAAAAAAAAAAAAAAAAAAAAATAAAGACAAATTTAGCCAAGAAAACTTCATCCAGAAAAGATGTCAGACAGGGTTAGTGCTTGCTAGCAAACAATCTCCTAAGAGATCCCAAAGCTCCTTCCTCCTGCCTCACCCTGTAAGTGCGTGTGTGAGGCATCAGAGCAGCTTCACGGATCAGCTGATGAGATCTGCTGTCAGCCAGCTAAAAATGATGAATGAGAACACATGAAAAAGCAATAATTAACCTTTTCTGTGTTCTGAATTTCGGAGATGAGCTATCATTAGATGCACAAAACTGACCCGACCATTGCTTTGAATTCTGCCACTAATAACAAAAAGAGCTTATGAAGAGGATGCTCAGTTAATCACTGTTTACCAGATCCCATTTGGTAACAGTTAAATAATGCATGGAAACTTGGAAAGGTCCAGAAAGTCTTAGTCAAAGTTTATTCTAGGTCTCAAAGTTTGAGGAGAAATGTTACAACCCTGCATCCAGTGAGTGAATTGCTCATCATCTATGTACAATACATGGTTCACTGGCTGACTTATCATTCTGAGAAGGAAATCCATTTGTAGGCTGTAAATTACTAAGCTGAGACTTCCATATTAGTAGCTTTCAATGCACTTTGTTTCAGGAATGCTGACAAAAAAATCCAGGGTGATGCATCTTCTTTTACTGTAAAATATGTGTTACAATTTAGAAATATTGATGAAAAGTGAAAATCAATTTCTTCTGTCATACCTTTGTGCAGAGGCCATTCGAAAGGTGATATGCTGCAGTTCTAATCTCTCTCCCATTTTGCAGCACCTATGGAAAAATACCAAGTAGGTAAAACAAAAATGGTCAAAGGGAAAAGAAAGAAGAAGAAAAAAAAAGAACAAAAATTTAAATATACATGCTTGTGGTGTCACTATGCAATTCTCCAGCAAGAAGTCTGGCATATTCTTTTTATTTGGTGCCAGATCCATCATCCACTTAAGATGCAGGTTATTACTTGCTTCAGTGGGAGCTGGAACAAACCTGCAAATTGCAATTGTCAGGGTCTTTCTTGCTTTGTGGTATCCAATATCAGCAGGTATTAAAGAGATTCAGCACTTTGAAGGCATTTTTACAGCATTGCAGATAAAAATAAATTACTGAACACTCATTGAATAGTGCAACATTGCCCTATAATTGCATATTCGTATAAACATGCATTTCATGACAGAACATTTGAAGACCTTTAAGAGTGCTTAATCCCAAAGAATTCACAAAAATTACACAGAAGTGTATTGGGGTTAGAAAGATGTAAAAAGAGTCCAATATCAATGGATGAATAAATAGTAAATCCTACTCATATTTTTTACATTTTAAGAAACACATAATTTTGAGAAAATTTTTTTTTCATTGCCTATTTTTAATGTGGTTAAATTCAACAGTCTGTTTTATTTGGATGTGTTTTATTTTGATGGTTTTCAGAAGAGGCACAATATTTTATGAATGTTTTCAAGATGGAACATTTCAACTTTCAGTTTTAAAATTGAAAAAAAATCCCCAAATAATAGAGATGGAATAGAAAAGGTTGAAACACATACATGCATCATCTGCCTTTGATCATTTTCCAGCTTTACACAGAAAGCCATCAAAAATAAAATAAACTCAACCAATTCCCCTTCCTTGTTTTTATCTATTTCTTTTTCATTCCACAAACTAAAGCTGTCTTTCTTGTCTGCTTTAAAGTTCTACTTACATACAGAAAGAAAATACAGTGTTTAATTCACAGATTTTAAAACGTAAACACCAAAGTATGTCACAGTTGCAGCTGAACTTGCTGTCCATCTCCTCAGTGATTCATATCAATCATGTACAAAAGCAGGTGGCCCTGACCTTTTACTGTGTGGGGGCAAAATGTCCCAGCATTTCCTCTACAAAAGATCAGGAAAAATGCCAGAAAGCCCACTAGGACTCCCCAGATTAGACACTTTGATGATCTGTCTTCTCTAATCATCACCAGCGTGTCCTGCATACTGATTTAGGTGCCTTAAACCAGCCTCATCTCTTCTCAAAAGTAGATAGATAGATAGATAGATAGATAGATAGATAGATAGATAGATTTTTTTTTTTATGGTTTATATTCTCAAGATCACAGATTTATATTTGATATTTGTTTATCTTCAGGCAGCAGCAAGCACAGCTGGACTCCCACTCTGATCTACAGATTCCAGATATATTTAAGCGAGGCAGTGCTCACAGAAGAAGGAGGAAGGGCATGAAGATTTTCTCAGCACTTTTGCTCACCTGAACATTGTGTTAAGCACGAGTGTAAGCTGTTATAGAAGACCTCACAGCTGAATTTTTCAGTTCAGAGGTCAGTAGCTACAGTCTCATGTTTTATTAGCTTTCATTCTGTTTGCAGCCATTTCTTGTCACCCTTTTCACTCCTCTCCCATAAGTGCTTTCTAATACCCAGAAGGGCAGTTCATGCAACTCCTATAATACATCCACTGCCTCTCTCATATGTATCTTCCCTCCTAAAGTAAAATACTCTGAGCCCCAGATCCCAAAATGTATCTTGAAGTTTCTGTATTGTGTAGAAATCATAAGAAGGATAAGACCATCAGAACTCTGCTTCTTCTGATGTCTCAGGTTTTAGCTTTTATATTTTTCAGATTTTGTGCTGCTTTAGTGTGTAGGTCTGAGCTTCATATGAGGGGATGGTGAGCTCTTTTTATGGAGTAGGTAGACGGAACAATTCCTTCTCTAGCTGGGGACCAAGGACAGGTGATCCAGATCTCAGGCCCAGGAGCACAAACAACGTGGACTGAAGAGAGAAAAACAAGAAAGATGGGAGTTAATAACCTAAAGCTGTAATTGGACAATTGGCTGCAAAATGCAAATGGACCAGAACTTATAAAAGTGTGAGACCTTGTGACCAGTCATCCATTTTGTGCCCACTTTGGGTTCATCTTGGGTGCAGCCCTGGCTGGGCTCTTGTGCTGCCCAAGGTGGATCCATTGAGGCCTTCTAATAAATCCCCACTTTATTCTTCAACTCTGTCTAGCCTCTGTTCTAGGTCAGCCTTCACAAGGCATCACGTCCAGTCAAAGAAATATGAAAATAAATGCAATGAAGTGGCCCTTTCAAACAATCTTTTTTGAAGTCTTCCAGGGAATATTTCAATACCACAAACTTAAGGAAACAGGTTGTGGTATTTTTGGGGTCCCCCGTCATTGGAAGGAATTAATGAATCTACTCTATGTTCTTAGAAGGCTAATTTATTATTTTATGAATTATATTATATTAAAGAATGCTATACTAAACTATACTTAAGAATAGAGAAATTATGCAGACAGAAGGCTAAAAGATAATAATGGAAACTCATGACTCTCTTTTCAGAGTTTGACACAGCCTGACTGTGATTGGTCATTGAGTCAAAACAATTTACATGTTGGATAAACAATCTCCAACCACATTCCCAAGCAGCAAAACACAGGAGAAGCAAATGAGATAATTATTGTTTTCCTTTTTCTCTGAGGCTTCTCAGCTTCCCAGGAGAAGAATCCTGGGCAAGGGGATTTTTCTAGTAAATATGGCAGTGACACAGGTTGCTTACAGCACTGTCCTGCCTGTCTTTGGCTCCCCAGGCAACCTTTCATTCCAAGGTCACAGCAGCGTACAACAAATCCCATGTAAAGGTCTTTCAAGGAGGAGAATGGCTCTGTGTCTGTCTGTGTGTTTTGGGGTGGGGAGGAGGAAGATGGAATGGCAGAAAGAACAGTTTTCCCATCTCTAGAACAACACAATATTGACCATGTTTACTATTTCAAACTGTGACAGGACCCATACCCAAGGAATTTTCTCCTAAACAGTCCTATGATATGACAACTGAAAGAAAAACCTCAACAAATTAAGGGAAGACTCAAGAGCTGTCATACAGTTACATTTAAAGTGGTTTTTAATAAAAAATCTAGAATAGAAAATCATGTCCCAAAAGGTGGCTAGATCTTAGATTTTTCTTCTTTCCCCCTCCCTATATTTATCATATTTTCCTTCAGCTTGTATTGTTTACTGTCTCATTTGAACAATAAAAGAGGGTCATTGGATTGAAGTGTTCTCATTATTATTTTGTTTTATTTTTGCATTTACCCCCACAAGCCTAATTAACTCCTGCTTTGTTGGAAGGCCAGCTGTATGTACAAAGTAGGTTGCAAAAATTTTAATATCCACTCACGTGGTATTTATTCAAGAAGCTGCCTAATATAAAACATATTCATGATTTGATAGAACAGAATAGTATGTGCTTTGAACAAAAGATTAAATATATATTTATAGCCCAATAAATTCCTACTTATAGTTACTTACCTCACATATAACATTTGCCTGTACCCTTTTTTTTACCCTAATCATGGGTACCATGCCGTCTTTCCACAGAAGATCTGTGCCAGAGAAAGTTACAAAGATCCAGACTGAGAAACAGATTCGCTGCTCTCATTCTTCAAAAGGGAAGTGACTGGGCCCAGGAATTGCTACAAAAGGGAAAACATGTTAAGAGTCATAAACAAAGAGTGAAACTTGTTTACTGGAAGAAGGTTTGAATTGTTAAGTTGGAATATCAAAAAGTCAGAGATAAATTGAGGCCTTAAATTTTGAGGAATACAAAGTAGGAGATAGACATCTCTTGCAGTATTTTGTTCTTGCTGCATCTATGTCATTCAGGAAAAATAAAGCCTAAAAAGGAATTATAAAATTAATAAAATCATCCTTGCAACTTCAGACCCATGCAAACTTTTCAAAATCCACAATAGCTCTGACTTTGCTTTTGCGGTTTCAATTAGATTATGTACTTCAAAATGACACTAGAAAAGACTAGAGCAATGCTTCCAAGACAGAAACACATTTCCCTAAGAGCAATTATTTTAAGATTTATGATTATGGGTATATTCTTTTGATACTTCAGTATGAAAAAATGTAAATATTGGGTAATCTTAAATATTAGCATCTATAATAACAAAATAAAATATTCCATTTCAATGAAAAACACCTATAATTTATAGTTAGTTCATAAATTTGTTAAACTATAACTACAATGTAAGTCATTAACTCCTTTTATTAAGTAAATAAAGTGTTTAAAATTTGAGCATTTGAGTGAGAGGTGCACAGCACTCTCCAGTTCATGGTCTGTTTACTGCAGCTAATGTCTTTTTCCAATGTCATGGGGCACTCCTGAACTAAATTCCTTGTCCCTTTTCTCTCTTTTTATTACTTTAAATCCTATTATGCCATTGATTTTTAAAACAGAACTCCCCACAGAAGCCAACAGGACTCTGCTTGGAAATCGATGGTATCATATGGCCTTAAGTATTCCATTATTGGGCTGCAGAGATGGGCTGAACATGTTAAAAAGGGTGAAAACATCAGCAGGTAGGCTTCAAATAGACAAAAAAAAATCTCCTTTCAACCAATGATTTCTGCCAATAAAAGGTGAAGTAGGTTTTCTCCTGCCTCTCCGAGGGGAGAACTGTTCAAGTAAGGAGAAATTAAAACCACATCCCCGTGTCCCACACTGCTGCAACCCTATCCCCCAGACACAACCTTCTGAGAAAAGAATGGGCTTTATTATCCCACTAATACACCCCATTGCTGCCCCTTCATTAGGAGTAGCTTCTGTGAAAATAATAAATATTTCATCTAGGTGACTGCATATGTGTATTTATACCTTTTGTTCTTGGCATTTGCGTAGCCAGAATCTTGCACACAACTGAGAAAATACCAAGGAACCAGAAACTTCAGAAATCTTTAAAAATGTGGCATTGGTTGATACACAATTAACAGGAATAAAATCAGCTTTGAGCCACTTCAGAGCATGAATGGCAAGGGATACTATCAGTTTATCCACGTTTACAATGCAAACTTCAGTAAAAGAAAGCTCAAAAAAATGCTTACAAGCACTGGCCATTTATAAGGGAAAGACAATACAAATAATACAAATTCTCTGTTGTAGTCATAAATTGCATATCAGTGACAAGACATGAATTTAACAGAATCTAATTTTTTTAATGGATCAAGTGGGGTAATTTATATTTTAAGGGAGCAAAAGATACATGGTGTACTACCTTAATCTCTCTGACCAGCTTCAAACACAGCCAAACTCATTTCCCTTCCTAGCAAACTGTCCAAACCTGATCACATCACTCTTGCTCCTCCGCCATCCATGTAACTGCAGCTCAAAGGAGCATTAATTTGGACAGAAGAGATCACATTTAACATATAAAATAAAGAGAAAATAGAACTAATGTACAATCCTTTATACAAGTAGCAGTGCTTCTGGGTAAGGGTAAGGGGACTAGATGTGGAAGAGCAAATATCATGTGAGGGAAAAATATAAAAGCATCAATCTAACCTAAAATAAAAATTTCCACTATGCCCTCATATGGTTCCTCTCTGATTAGAACAAGTTTCTTTTTAATATTAGGTGCTTAGTAACAGAAAAGAATTTGTAATAACGTTTCTCACAGATGAAGCATCCGCTCTTTCCTTTCAGGAAGAAACATTTTCTTTTACCCAGCACACATTTTAATTGCCTAAGATGCAATTTCCCTTATGAATAATTTGAATACAGCTGACTTTTTGACTAAGCAAATTTCCTTCAGAGCTCAAATGATGTGTGCACTGTAAAATATGGAAAACCATGTGGCAGGGTAGCAGAAGCAAAGTGATGAAGTATAGCATTAATTTTAATGTCATTTAAGAAGTCACCAAGGTTCATACTCTCGGTGACACGTGCCTCTGACCAGATGTGTAGCCTACATTTTAGTTCACAGCCCCAAAACTTCCCTCCATAAAGCTCCCTCCACATCATCCCATTTAATGTCAGCTTTGCCATTACAGACCCTGTCTCAGGGCTTCATAAGGGCTCTAAAAAAAATGTCTTCTGCACTGTGGAGTTTGGCTATAAAGCTTTGTCTCTTCATCAGAGAATTTGTTACTGTCTTTCATATACAGCCCTCATGGGGCTGTGTGCTTCCAGCTTCACATATGAATAACTTATTGAAGCCACTATGTCCTCAAGTGGAAAAGCAAGATTTAGCAGCTAGAATTAAAATAATTTTATGTGCTTTTGGCTTAAAACATAACAAAAAAATATTAAAGTATCTAAAGAAACACAATCTTTTCTAGTGTGAGTTGCAGGTGTAAATTTTCAATAAATCATGTTAGAGACTTAGATATCATCTGAGAGTCATAGATAACCTATAACAACTAAAAATTAGATCACCATTCCCATTAACAGAATCAAGCTGTAGACAAATGTTGGGTTTAATGATACCACAGGGCCCAAACAGGACTAATAAAGCAGCTTTGTTGATATTGTCAGTGTACATAATTTGAAAATCCATTATCTCATCCTAAAAATGCACTCAATGAATCCTTTGTAGAAGCTGTATTAGCTGCCTAGTCTAGTAAATAAATTGAAATACTAATTACTCTTCCTTTGGAAAGAGGTTTTGTTGTTTATTTTAATGTTGGAATTATTTCACTATGAGGAGTTTGTTTTTTTTTTACAAAGACTGTATTGGGAAAATTTGTCTGCTAAGGGAAATAAATGAGTTGCTTTTGTACCAACATAAACTACCTCATCTGATGAGTAACCACTAACCATAACTTAATAGAATTTCAGATTATTTGCATTTTCACTTGCCCGTAGCAGCTAAGCCATCTGGTACACCTTTTATTCATTTTTTTATTCTCTTTAAAAATAGCAAAAACAAGAACTCTTTATCTATGCCTTTTTAGTGGTAAGACAGTGTTCAGCTAAACTGTACCAATGAGCAAGAACTAAAAAATTCAGCAGTTTCTGATGTCTCTTCCAAATGTCTGATACAAGATTTTAGTTCACTGGACCAGATGCATACACGAACCAGATTCTGGCAGATGAACACAAATTCCATGAACTTCATCTTCAGTGTGTTTTAAATTATTCAGCTTTTTTTTTTTTTTTCCTAATCAGACACAAGTAAAATCAACTAAACCTGCTAAAACCATATATTAAGCTCCTATTTATAACAATAACTTATGATTAATGTACTCTTCAGCAGGAAAGCTCTTGCTTAATAGAAAAAAATCCAGCAACAAAAAAATCTGCTTTGACATCTGAATTAGACATGTTGGTTAAACAGAAATACTCCCTTCTTTTAGCTAGTAGCAAAACCCTTGTAAGAAAATGATCTCTCAACTTTCAGTCATTGAACCCCATGTAACACTGAACATGGCGAGTTTTTCCAGAGACTTTTGTCATTTCATGTGATGTGCACTTCTTAAGTTAGAAACCAAAAGAAGCAAAACAACAAATAAAAAACCCCAGAAAACTAAAAACAAACAAACAAAAAACCCCAAACAAACAAAAACAAAACAAGAACCCCTAAACCCCACAAAACCACCAAAAACCTCTCACCTTTCTGCCAGTCCTTCATTTTCTGATGACATTGTGCTGCTTGACTCACTTGATCTCATTCTGTGATGTTTAGTGGATGATGGAATGGCCATGGGTGGCTCTATCTGGACTTGAGCAAAGCCTTTGGCACTCAAAATGGAGAAACTGGAGAAACTGGATTTCCAGCATGTGAGCAGGTGTACTTTTGCTGGATAAAAATCTGCCTGGTTGGCCATTGGCCAATTGGTGAAAGGTGCTGCATCCAGATCACCCGTGCTGTCCCCCAAGGCTCAGTCCTGTTTAGCACCTTTATTGACAAGCTGGGCCCTCCAGATTTGCAGATAACACCAAATTAGTTGAGGATTCTGATCCTCTTGAGCCCTCCTTTCACTAAGAAGACAGTTGGCATTGCTGGGTTAATGTTTGGGTTTGATCGTCCTGAGGGTCTTTTCCAACCTAAATGGCTCCATGGCTGGGTCGTGGGATTTCAAAGAAATCTGCATTAAAACTTGGAAAATGTTTCCCCTCTGGAGAACAGCACTAATTAATTCATTAGTGATGAAATGCATTAGTGATGAAAAATGTCTATGTATTTAGGTCTCTCTTCTGGTTAGGGAAATCTTCTCTGGGTGTTGGAGAGCAAAGTATTCCCAGAAACTGATACATAAAAGCATCTCTCTGTCGGGATGAAGTTCAGCAAAACTCTGAGGGAAAAAAATTAAAGGAATTCCTAAACTGTTTCTTAGTGTTGACAGTTTTCAATATTTAATGGGCACATTGGAGTTGAAAAGAGGACATAATTTCTTTTTCTTTTTTTTTTTTTGTCCTTAAAATCATAATGATGAGGTCTTTTTGTTTTATTTTTACTGAAAACCTTAAAAAAATCTAAGATGCTGCAATCTACAAGTATACTTATTTAGAACAAAAATATTCTACCTCTACCATTGCAATCTAAAGATATATAATTTTATTAACATTTAGGGTGTGCTATGCTCAGGGAATACCCATGAAAACTATGGGAAATGACTCAAGTAACAGCCTGAGGACCCCAAAGAATTACTCTTAAAATACCAGACTACAGTAAAAGCATTACAGGAAAATCTCTCCATACTCAATATTAATATGATTTGAGGGACTGGGAGGCGGTGTGGAAATCATCAGAGATCACAAGGGATCATTTGAATCCATGGAAGCAAATTCCTAGGACATAGATCCTATAATGGGAAATTCCAGTCCAAGGGCTGTCAATTTGGCAGCAAGGCTGCATGGAGCAGCAGCAGCCTCTACAGATATCCCAAATCTCCCAAAAAAGTGTTCAACCCTCGATGCCATGTCTGAGAGGCACTAGAGCAGATCAACCCACCAGCCAGGACTCCTAAATCCCTAAGGCTCCGACAATTTCATGGAGATGCAGGATCACATCTAATAGCTTATGGCAGGCTGAGCAGCTTGTTTGCCTTCCTTAATAAGATACAGTAAGAATAATTTACTGTAGCTATGATATTTTCTGGGAAATCCTTTCTTTAGGATTTTTTCCTCCTGAGAAGCTGAGAGGCCTCAGGAACAAAATGTAAACATTGATTATCTGCTGCTGTGGAATGCAACAGGTGCATCTGTGATGGGCCCATGTTGGATGTTTCTAATTAATGGCCAATCACAGCCCAGCTGGCTCGGACTCTCTGTCCAAGCCACAAACCTTTGTTATAATTTTTTATTATTCTATTCTTAGCTAGCCTTCTGTTGAAATCCTTTCTTCAATTCTTTTACTATCGTTTTAATGTAATATATCTCATAAAATAATAAATCAAGGCTTCTGAAACATGGAGTCAGGTCCTCATCTCTTCCCTCATCCTGGGACCCCTGTGAACACCGTCACAATTTACTACCTTATAAATCCCAAAAAATTGAACTGAATTCTCCAAGGGGAAACCATTCATTAGTATAAAATAGATCAGATTTGCACTTGTTTAGGACTATCTTATTCTTTTCTCCTTTACAGGACAAACTGATTCCTCTATCCTAGAGGTGAGACGCTGCCTAGTATGTGTGCATCCTTTTGAGAATTAGATTAGCACTTGGGGCTCTCCATTTACTAAGGTGTTACCCAAGCATTGTTGCTTTCATTGCTTTGTTTCTTCATGTTGTTGTTTTTATCACTGAAGAGCATTTGATGCCACCCTGGGTGGGTTGCAATGTTGCAGTGGTAACTTGCACAGCGTTCGTCTTGGTTTGGTCTTGAAGCCAGCCCAGTAAAGGCTGACAATGCACCTCACTTTGAGCTAAATCTGCTTGAAAACTTAATTATACAAGAAAAATAGCTGTAGAATTTAAAAGCACTACCAGAGGGGAAGGGCAACTTTTGCCTGAGACATAGGCTAAGCAAGCAACTGGAATAAAAAGAAAATGGAATTTGTTGTAGTCACCTACAGTGAAATAGTGTAGAGATGCTATTTAAAAAACCCAGATATTTTTTGAAGTGCACATTTTAACCCCACTGAATATAAAAAAAAAAAAAAACCCAAAAAAATCCACTTCCAATTCTCAAGCTGTTATTCCTCAAAGTTAAGGAAAAAGACTTTATGTGTTCAGAATGTTTTTTCCTTTATTTTTTCACCATTTCTGCAGATGTTTGCTTTTAACTAGCCTAACAAAACTGGCTTAGATAATTCCTAATTTACAGAGCTATAAGCCTTTCCCCTGAGCACCATCTGGTTTCATTTTTTTCTTTTTTTACAGGCAGCAGTTCTCTTTAAAGTGTGATTTATTCTCAAATCTGAAACTTTGAAAAGCATCAAATCTTTGCCTCAAACCTGGAAGTTCTTTGTTCCCCACACCCTGGCTCCTAGCAGAGCTTCTCTGTTCCCAAGCAAATCAAAAATAGTGTCKGTGAAATACTAGTTTCTAAAATTTCTTATGCCATGTCTATATAAGGTCTCTATACTGATTTTTGTCAATAGTGTACTGGCTTGTTCAAGGTAGTGACTGTCACTACTTTTTATTTTCTAGTCCCTTCCCACCTAAATATAATTATAATAAAGATATGAATCTAGACCAAATAAAATTAAAAAAAAAATATCCTGTAGTACAAGTGGAACTTTATGAAAACCTGACTCCAAGCATGAAAAGAAAAATAGAGGAAGAGTATTTGTGCTTAAAAACCTGCAGAATAAAAAGGTATAACCAAGAGATACAAGGGAGATAAGAAAAAAATAATCTTTCCAGACTGATACTTTAAGAACTCACTAAGAGAAAATCTAGGTCCAAGTAGTGTATTCAGGTGATCAAAGGGATGACTTTTGAGTTGGCAGTTGAAATTTAAGAGAGGATTATACTGATTTTTGTCAATAGTATACTGGTTTGTTCAAAGTAGTGACTGTCACCACTTTTTATTTTCTAGTCCCTTCCCACTTATATATAATTTTGGGAAAGATATGAGCCTAGACCAAATAAAATTAAAAAAAAAAATTATCCTGTAGTACTAGTGGAACTTTATGAAAACCAGACTCCAAGCATGAAAAGAAAAATAGAGGAAGAGTATTTGTGCTTAAAAACCTGCAGAATAAAAAGGTATAACCAAGAGATACAAGGGAGAKAAGAAAAAAATAATCTTTCCAGACTGATACTTTAAGAACTCACTAAGAGAAAATCTAGGTCCAAGTAGTGTATTCAGGTGATCAAAGGGATGACTTTTGAGTTGGCGGTTGAAATTTAAGAGAGGATTATTAGTTTTCTTCTCTTTTTTTGCTTGGTTTAGAAGACAATGCACATTGAAATCACATTTTACTAAAGGATAATTAATCCATCAGTCAGAACTGGCTGAATACAAGTTAGATGGCACTCCAGGAGGTCATCCCATCCAACCTTCTCCCATGACATGGGTCTCACTGCACAGATTATCTGCCCACCAGATTACTGAGCACCTTGCAGGACAAAGATGACATTTCCCACATCTCTGATCCTTTGTTGCTATAACTTAGGAGAGCAGCTCATGGCTGTCTTCCATTTCTTTTCTCACAACATTTGTGTTCCCAGATTCTGGCCCTTTGTTGAGCAGGTGCTATGATGGGTTTCATCAGCCAAATGAGGAGACTTCAATGTCACCTGCAGGGACAGCAAATCAAACCTTGTGCCTGGGCACGGATGCAGACAGCTCATGTACAGAGGCAGGTGTGGTCACAGTGTGGGAAAAGGGGACAAACAGTCTGTTGGGTGRAGCCCAGGCTAGAAGGGGKTCTGAGTGAGCTGGTCAAGTGGAAGGTGCTGCTGTCCATGGTGAGGGGGTTGGAACTAGGTGACCTTTAGGGTGTCTTCCAACCCTATGGCTTTATAATAAACCATAACTATGATAAATCACAACTAGGCATCCTCCCAGTGCTGCCAGGCTGATCTCTGGAGGATAAAACATGCTCCTTAAAGTGTGTGCACAGGATGCTTTCCCTCAGTCTGGACAAGTTGAATACAAGCATTAAGACCTTTCCAGAGGCCAACATGGTAACTGTCGCAGACATCTTTTATGRAAAATCCTTTCCTTAGGATTTTTCCTCCTGAGAAGCTGAGAGGCCTCAGGAACAAAATGTCAACATTGATTATCTGCTGCTGTGRAATGCAACAGGTGCATCTGTGATTGGTCTCATCAAGTTGTTTCTAATTAATGGCCAATCACAGCCCAGCTGGCTTGGACAGAGAGTCTGAGACAGAGYCTTTGTTATCATTCCTTCCTATTCTATTCTTAGCTAGCCTTCTGAGGAAATCTTTTCTTCTATGCTTTTAGTATAGTTTTAATGTAATATATATCATAAAATAATAAATCAAGCCTTCTGAAACATRGAGTCAGATCCYYRTCYCTTCCCTCATCYAAAAACCCCTGTGAACACSRTCACAGGTAACAATCCTGTTAGYCAACAGTGTTCTCCTACAGCAACCTAACTCCTCCCTACACAAACTTTCAAGCTAAACTATATTTTTCTGTTTACACTAACTGGCTTGTTCAGAGCTATATATTAATTTCGAATTATCAGACTTTGACTTCATGAGACAGCTGTTTGCACCAAGATGAGCTTTATCAAAATAGTAAAACATGCCTGAAGTGTAGAAAACTGGCCCCATCCTGTGAAACAGCAGGGCACAGGACACCTCCAGTGGTGCTTCTTGCATAAGTGTCCCTCCTAAGGATGAGAATTGACATGTGAAATTGCTTGGATAATGTGCCTTAACTCTCTCCTTTAGCTCTGTGACTGAAGAACTGGCTTCTTCCTCTTGTAAGTCTTTTAACACAAGTATGAATATACTTGTAGGAGACAGGAGCAAATTTACCCCATGATAACTCATATATTCCCATGGCTTTAGCACACTCTAGTAAATACTCCTTGCCAGAAAAAAAAAAAAAAAAAACAAAACAGAGCACACTTTGAACTGGTAGAGGTTTCAAAGCATTAGGAGGAAAAGAAATCCATTTTAAAAAAGGCATAAAATATTTCTTTTAATGGACTCATGATGACAATGATTGGAATGGGCCCAAATTTGAGAAGTASCTTTTCTAATCAGAAAGAGGGCAAAGTTGCTCAACAAAGTGACAAAGTGACATCTTACTGCTAATTTGACTGAATTCCAGAGGAACATTTATGTGTTAGGAAGAAAGGTTTATTGGAATGACAGAAATAAGAAATGAAWACTAAGATAAAATGCAGAAGAATAAATATAAAGCAGATAAGGATATATTTAATAAGAAGTATTCACTTTTCCTTAATAGAAGCAGAGCAGTAAATTACATAAATCCAAGACCAGCTGAAACCAAAGTATGTTCAGCATATTTACAATGACATAACAGGCAAACATTGATAGAAATCAAGATACCAACCTTGATCAAGGAGTACATATCAATTGCAGAATACTGGCTCAGGCACATCATACATGAAAGACATCTGCATGTAGCCCAAATAKTGTGACTTACCACAGCTTGCAGCTGCTCTAAAGGCATTCAGCCAAGCTAAAGCCATTATTATATAAAATACCTGGAGRGCCCAGCCATGGCAGCACTCGCCTGCTACCATCACTGTTTCTATCCGAGAAGGAATTTCTGTTGCAGCAACAAATGCCTCCTGGAACTAATTGGCACTCATTGGCAATCTCAGAGCAGAGACTAATGAAGTACCTTTTGAGCCTGAGAGGTTCTGAGGAGGTGATCTCTCCAGCACAGAACAGAGCCTCTGTAATGAGGCAGGATAAGGATGATTCCTCTGCTAATGCTCATTCCTTACCTGTCCTCACTGTAAAAAAAAAAATGGGATTCAACCATATGTTTAAGAAATCCAGGGAGTCCCTGTGYAAAAAAAGTGATAACACTGCAGTTCACTGCTCATGGGGACAAGGATCACAAAGAAAGGGAACAAAGATGCTCTTACTGCAAACTAGCTCCCACCTCATGCATTTCATTGCTCGGAAAAACTATTTGTGATCTAGCAGGGAATAAGTCTGAACAGTGGTAACAGCAAAGAACTGATTCCTGGAAGTCATCACTGATATTCTATCCTAAAATTGTGTTTTTTATCCTAAAAGAAGTGTTTTTCTAAATCTTAGACAAAATCTGGGGGACTGTCGTCTGTATTACACCTGCTAAATCTTGAGATACAATTTACATACACAGAGAAATTCTTACTGCAGAGCTTTCCTCAGTCAGTCCAGCTGCTATTTGGAAAGAAACAGCACAACAGAACAGTTAAATGAACTAGAATCTTTATCAAGCATTGATATTTTCCYACCAGATGACATCTTTTTATGGGGACTGCAAATAAAAAGATATCAATTCAAGTTGGCAGGCTCCTTTAAAACTAAGGGAATGCTTTGAGTGCTGGACTGCATTCTTCACATGTTGAAGTGCTTAAAATACAGGATGAAGCCTTTAAACAACAAACCCACAAAAGTAAGATACAAAATACAGGATAAAGCCTTTAAACAACAAACCCACAAAAGTAAGATACCTAGGCAGTCTGGAGGCAGTGCAATAGGCTCAAGCCAGAGCTCTTCAGCAAAAGAGGTTTGTAAAGGATGTATTCTTGAGCATGAGGCTATTACTGCAGACCATCTACTTTTGAAATGTTTTCAGACACAATAGTTTGTTCCATCAGTTAGCTGGAAAAAAAATGGAATTAGATACTCTTTAGTTATTTTGGATAATCCCAACAAGCATGTTCAGCACTCTGCTTTGTATTTAGTATAGGTCTGGGACCAATGCTGGCAACCTGATATTAAAACTTACCTCTGCTGCTGTAAAATATTTGCTGCAATGAATAATAGTTATGATAATAGTTATTATGATTACTGTTTTATAACACAGTTCTGGGTTTTTTTGCTTCTTTCTATTCAAAAAAATGCCAAGCAGAGCTTTAAAAAAGAGCAGGGTAGTGACATACRTAACTCTCCCTGAAAAGATAACAAAGACTTGTCATCCAAGTGGTTAAAGGGCAGACCTCCAAAYTAAAACACTTTGGAGACACACTGAGAAAATGCCATTTACCAAAAGCCAAATTGTCATTTTGGCACATGTGGATCCACGATTAAAGGGTGGAAAATCTGTGCCAAGTCCTGCTGCAGCTTCTGACAGGGGTTTGCTCGTGGAATCTCACTGACAACATTTTCATGGCAATTGCTGCTGTGATTTGGGAACGTGCTCCACTAATCTGCTGCATCTATTGAATGCAAACGCAAGGAAAAACCTGTCTGAAGTCTTCTTCTGTGAGAAATCTTCTGAATCTCTAGGATTCTGATTTTTGTTTTATTTTTTCTTGTTCTGGCAGTAAAGATAATTATAACCATTTCTGACTTGTGAGATCAATCAATATTTTCCTCTCCTAAGCTCCAATTTYTCCCTTTTGTTCTTTTTAGCATCCTCTACAATACCCCTAGACTAAGGTGCATTTGGGTTTGCAGCCCATTTGTACTGTTCTGTACTGAACATCCCAGAATCAGATGAGAATAATCACAACATGGCATCTATATCTTGGTAAGAAAAGCTGAAGGCTCCCTGATGTTAGGGCCTCAGAACTCAGCTATGCCATATCAGTTGGCCTAACTTCATGTTTTCATATAAGTAATAAAATAATATCACATTTCCTCACAAAGACAGAGGCAAGGGTTTTTAGGTAAGAGTACTTTTCTACAAGARCTGAATTTCATTATAGATAACTTTAATCCACATAAGTCTATATCACAAATGACATTTGCAGTGTTCAAATTTCAGCATGTAGAAGAAGTGGAAAAGGTCAGAACTCTTTCAGCGCCCCTTGAAACATACACTGTTTAATAGACTTTAAGTATAGACAAATAGATATATAAAATGTTCAGGATGTGAAAGTACACGTAAAACAACAGGTCAGTACTGAAAAAAAAAAGTGAAACAACAGGTTGGGCATGTGTGTATAGTTAAAAAACAACTTAGATTTTTTGAGCATTTTTGCTGYAGTGGACCACAAGAAAGTAGTTATGTTCTACACTGTCCTCCCAGCCTGGAAAAGGGTGACAATAGTCACTCATGCTCCATGGAATATATTTACCACCAATACAAATAAATCTTYGACAAATCTTTGACAAATAGTTAGGATGTATAAACTCTTACAAAAAAACCACACTACAAGATAGCATCTATTGCAAGAAAGATCTAGCCAAAGTATTTAAKCCTCTCCTTTTTTAGATTATCTTCCAATCGTTATCTATGATTTTCTCGAGCAACCAAGCAACTCAAAATAAACTATGCTCTTTGCAGAAGAGAAGTTGGACTCTCAATGACGTGGTATTTCATTAAGTCTACCTAAACCTAATATTCATAAGCATCTTGAGGCAATGAAAATCATTGTCTGTCAAACAGACAATAGCTACCACAAGTTTAATGATTGCTACAAATCAGTTTTTCTAAAGTCAGAGTCTGATGTCCAGCTCAGACTGCTTACTATCTCCCTGTGCTAGTGGAATTGACTTATTTTTGGCAAAAAAAAGGATTGATCCCACTGTGGATRGGTCATTTCATCCCCTCTTGATCATATTCTATTCAATCCATCTCCTGCTGGACTGACAGACATACCTTTCTGAAAACCATTTTTTTCTGAATATGGCACGTATCTGTCACATGTTACATACATCTGTTAATCAGCTCTCCTTTTCACATTTATTTCATTTAATTCAGCATTCAAATACAATATCAGAGCTAGGTCAATGCCAGCTCCTATGTACTGTGATTTCAAGGCAGCTTTAAATTCATATACAGTAATATTCTTAGTTTTAAAAAGTATGTCGCATATATATGTACGCTCATATACCATATATAAAAACTTATAGCACACATCTATTGTCCATTTAAAAGATATTAAGAGAAGCATTTAATTGACATTTTATATAAGAAACTTTTTTATGTATTATCAGTTTCTTGAAACAGTACGTACTTGACATTTATAGTTTACTTACTTGGAAACAGAATTCCATAGGTAATTTCTGTCTATTATGCTGATAAGTTTCATGGGAACATCTGCACTTAAAATCTGTGCCTCAGTTAAGAATAAAGTGATTATTGCATTCATAGCTTAGTGAAAAGACAATGTGTCATTGAAATCAAAAATCAGCRCTATCAACTATCTCCAAAAGTGCTCAATCTGTCTGTCTTGCACAGAGTCAGATTGAAGCACAGAATTTTGAATGGAAAACAAAATACAGCTTGTAAGCAAATAAGAACCTAGGAGGAATTCCTAAAAGGAATTATGTTTTAGTACAGAGTAACAGAGGAGGAACCAACTTCACCAAATGTGCAGAGTTTAAACAAAATTGCTGGAAGGTTATAGAAAGTTATCTGTTCATTACATGTTATTAGATTTAATGAAAAAGATTCACAATAACTTCAACCTTAAAATCCCTTCTTTTGTGATTTTTAACAAGAATTATCCTGCTTTTRAGATGGTTGTTCTCTCTTTTGATATGAAATTCTAAATATGCATGGAACATGAAATGACTGACAGAATACTAATATTATCCTACTCCTAAGAAATTATATTCTGATTAATATCTACTTCTTCAATATGTACAGAAGAATTTATCAAATTCATTCATTGATTATTCGGGCTCTGGTCATAACAGACAGAAAAGATTATCAAAAATTCAACAACAGTTRCTGAAGCACAGAAAGTGMGTATGCTTATGAAAGGAACAAAGATGAAAATGAGCCATTTAACTATGCAAGAGAAACTGGGGACTAAAGTTTCTAAGCAAACAAACCTTGTTAAGAAGAGTGTGCATGTGTGGTTGCTCTTTTATTTGGATTCACATGGAAAAATGAGCTATTATTCACTTATTTATCCCCTCCCCTCACTTTCTGCCATTTATRTTTAAACAACTGCATAGCTGGGAACTTGGAACTGGGTTGGGCAGTTTTGGAGATTTTTAAGTGTTGTTGTAGGCCTAGATGACCCATCASAGACCACAAAAATTATGTAATATTAAAAAATAGCATAAACATTCAACAACACACTGGAAACCTCAGGTTCATTTTTTAAGCTTATATCTCCATCTAAATCCTGCACTTTGTTTCCAAAACCCACCATCATTCAAGAGCAAATGCAATATTTTTCAGTATCTGAAAGACATTTGTTTCTGACTTATCTGCCTGACATTGATAAATGTATGAAATACCATTCATCTGTAAACGTCTTTCATTATTAACCTTTGATGTATTACATATGTATATATATATCTAGAGTTTCCTCTTCAAGTACTGGAAACTGATCACCTCAACCAGCAAACTCCACCTACCAGGCAGTGTAGGTTGACCTGCAGCAGCAGGACACAGGGTCAGCATGCAATGATTGCAATGCCACAAAGTCATTATCAACACAGGGTGGTAACATTTAAAGAACATAATTCTGATTATTTAGAAGCTTCTTGACTAGAGGGGAAAAGTCCTTGCTCTTATTCCCAGGAAACACAAAGATAATCACAACAGAAGGCAGACTTTTYCTATCCAGAAAACATCTTTCTTTCAGCCAAGTATATTCTTTGGCACATAASACATATTAACAAGGATCCAACAAATTTACTGTGAGGTTCTTTACTTCAGCACGTGGGTAGAGAAAATAACAAATCTAACAGCAATTAGGAAGCAAGATATTCCACAGAGGCCTCACAGTAATTTAACAAGCAGAAGTATTATTTTATTTRAAACATTTTTTGTCCTAAACCTTCTGAAATATTTTCTACCAGATGTTAGCCACTTATCCTGCCCCTAAAGAACCAGACATCCAAGTAGCTTTCCAAGTTTTATTAATCTTCCGTTTTTTATAGCTCTGCTTTCCTGATGTYAAGTCTACCTCCCCTCCTGACTAGCAAAACTTCCTAATAGCAGCAAAACTACTGGAAACCCTGCATGGAGCTCAGCCTCCTCTTGTAGCTGACAGCACAACAGCTTTCTACCCACTTACTCTCTTTTCTTCAAGACAGACAAAAAGGAAGGAAACTTCATCGGGAGGTAGCAGTTTAGAAACCTGACATTTCGCTGCTTGATGCTCACTTTCATCAGCAACAAGATCTTGACTTTAATCCTGAGAAATAATGAAGAATAGTGAAATCAAAACTGACACTGTGTCTGCTTAGACTCATGGTGCCTGTACACTACCACAGAGAACAATAATTTCATTCTCTTTGAAAGCATTTTGCTAGTGAATGAGAAGTACCTTTAGCTTTACCTACACATCGCCTACAGCAGCCGAGTCAGTCTTTGAAAAAGAAAATTCAAACATGATTCAGGGGCATTAATTTKTACTCAAAGGATTAATATAGAATTCCACATTGGATTGGATTGAAAAAGACCTCTATGGCTGAGTCCAACCATTGATCCAACACTACTAAACCCAGCACTAAACCATGTCTCTAAGTGCCACATCTACACRTCATTGAATATTTCCATGGACAGTGACTCAACCATCCCCCAGCACAGCCTCTTCCAAYACCTAACAATTTTTTTGGTGAGGAATTTTTTTCCTGATTTCCTATCTAAACCTCCCTTGGTGCAACTGGAGCCCATTTCCTCTTGTCCTGTCAGTAGTCACCTGAGAGACCTGGCCATCCCTCACATGGCTACRWCCTCCTTTCAGGTAGTTAGAGGGAGCAATAAGGTCCCCCATGAGCTTCTTTTTCTCCAGGATAAACACCCCCAGCATGTCAGCCATTCCACACAAAACTTGTGCTCCAGATCCTTTACCACYTTTATTGCCCAACACGTTTTTCAGTACCTCAGTGTATTTCTTGCAGGGATATGACAGCACAGAGCACCCTGCAACTTTAAATAAACTAGAGGAAAATTCATATTGTGACACAGTGCAACAAACCCACACCAGCCTGATACGCTCATATGAAAGGAATCACAGCGCTACTTGGAAATATTTTTTTTCCATTTCATAATTTTAAAGTGCACTAACACTACTGAATAAAGTGTTTGAAGTACTTCAAGGCTTATAGAAGATGAACTCTATCAGGTTTTAGCTTTGTGTTATTTTTATTGCTCCTTCTCCATTCTCCCTTTTTCATTTCATCCCCCAATAAAGAACTAAAAGCTATGTGAAAATGAGAGGAGATATTTTTCCACTTACTACAGGTGTTTATGAATACTGCCACACTTATATTCAGATGTACAGATAAGCGTGTTTTCCATCTCACACCGATCACTGTTGTTTCCCTCTATTTATTTCTCTCAATGCATCAGAGGAAAGACATARTTTTAGAAGAAAATGGAAACAAAGCAAAGGAGAGCAAAGCAACAACACTATTCCAGAACAGAAAAATRGCTAAAATGTTTGTCTGGTAGTTGGAAGACCTCAGGCAGATAGTCAGACATGGATAATTGGACTTGAGTCTCTGCCAGTCTAGCTTCATGCCAAGTCCRCCCTGCTTGTTTTTCTAAGAAAAGGGGAGTTGTCAAAATCTTTCCATTTTAACATGAAAACGTATCGTAAAACTTTATCACTCAAAACTGACATGTCACAGAAAGCTTGTTTCGAAGAATATTTATCCACAAAATGAAAATGTTTAAATAAAAATTTCCACCACTCCTACATCCGTTTTTAGAAGGTGTCAAAATAATTCCTCCTGATGCTAAATACAGTGTATTTGTGACATGGTATTAAAAAAAGCACAGAAGGGATTCTTGAAGAGCCTTGGTGAAATGGTCACTGATGTTCACTAAAACTGCAGGAGAGTTCTAAACCACTTTGAGGAGGTGATTTAAAAACCAGTTGGCRCTGGTTCAAGTAGAATGCTAAAAATGCAAAGCAAACTCCACCCCTGGAAGTTTGTGTTTTCCCCAAGCTCAGACAGGAGTGCTTGCAGGGCTCAGATAKTGCACAAATTATAAAAGCCACCTGCAGAGCAGCATCAGGGGCAGCCCTGTTCAGGTGCTGCAGCCCACAGCTACAAAATTGCTATCCTAGGATGCAGAGCAAACTGTGAGCAAGCCAAAAATTATAATGTTGATCACATTCATTACTTCCCATGTAGCTGCTCTTGATTTAAGGGGATTTTTGGAGTACATTTTATTCAGATTCTCATTTCAGTTGTTCTTTGTAGGTTGGTGCTTTTCTGTGCAGGTTTCTCTCCAATCCTGGTACAAGAACCAGCTTCTATCATCCAATAAATTTCCCACCTTTAAAAGTGCTCTGTGATCTTTCCTGTTTTCAACACCTTTTCTGTTTATAACCTATTTGCTACAGGTGCATCTCTTACACAAAGTTGTTTGKTTTTTTTTTCAGAAACATTAAAGATTTGTTTTTTGCCTCTGAATGAATACAGATATTGACTACAGTGTAGAAAACTTAATCCACATGGTGGTTTCGTCACGGGTAGGAAGTAAAACAAAAATCATTGGAAAATCTTTATTACTAATATATTATTTTAATAGGAAGTAATATCTGTCCTTATTTTCTAAATATATTTTTTTTTGAGTTACTGAGTTTCCAAGATGGAAGTTTGCTGCAGCCTCTGTTCATTGTGGCTTATCAAACTATTTWACATACCACAAGGAGCACAGAAGGAAAGTCCAAGACTCAGAACTTGCAGATAATATGCAACAAGCAGCTAAGCAGTAGATATCAAGGGTAACAGTGTTGTCTGAGTGCCCTGAAGTACTGAGGAAAATAAAACCAGCCAGAACAATCTCCCATATTCAACATCTCCACTGTATCTAGAAAACAAAATACATCCCTAAGTGCAAAACATGACAGACACCAAAAGAGAAGCAAAATCACTGAAATCGCTGTGATTACCTAAGAGTGCAGGCAAACATTTCTGACTCAGATTTAGGTCAATATGTTGAGTCTGTGCAAGGYGACATGGCAACAATCTGAAGGCCTCGACAGTCAGATTCTAGCAAGAAACAATGATTTTTAAAGGCAGCAAATAAACACACAAAACYTTGCAATCAAATTATGAATCAGCATATGGTAGATAAATATTTATTTTTTTCCTTTTATTTCCATCACAGATAGCCAATAGAAGCTTTTCAGCACACATTATCCCTTACTATAAGTAGTTCCTCTTCCTCCTCAGTACTTACCACTCAGATGTAATTTTAAAGTTAATATTTTCTTACTCAGCCTAGGGGAAATAGCATCATGTCAGAACAGATMAGAGGAACAGATAGAGGACACAAAATTGTCAACTTAGTGTGCAGTGAAGTCCATTCCTCTTGTTTTCTACTTTTCTAAACAAAGTGATAATAGAAAGAATGTTTCAATTTTGATAGAGCATCACTAAAAGACCTTGCAGAGGCTTTGCAAACTGCTGCCAAACATTACTGCATCACCAGTCTAATTACAGCCACATACCTCAGCTGGAGGTGGGGGAATAAATTCCAGCCCAGGTCTAATGCCAGTGGAATTCTTTAATTATGTCTTGAGCAGTGAACTTTTGGAAAAAAAAATAGATCGCAAAGAAAGTCCTTCCTTCTCTGCAACCATTTCCTAAAATGTCCTAAAATATCAATAAGCCATTTTGTGTCTCATTTCTTCATATCTACCTTGGTCTTTTCAAATATAGGTGTCAGATATACTGGTTTTGTGCCAATAAACATCTTCAGGTGAAATCAAGTCAGCTGGGGAATGAAACTTTTGGCAGCCATAGGATCTACAGAGATTGCACACGGCACATTTTTTATGTTGGTCAATAGAGATTTTGGTTTTTTATTTTCTCKCATTGAACTTCAGAATTCTAAATTTAAAAAAGCATTACATTTCCAAGCCAAGCAGTATTGTGTTGTATTTCTAACATAAATCATCCTGAAATCAGACTTCAATTTATTGATTTGCCTCACTGTATCCAGTTGTACTCMGTTTCATCACCCAAATACCTCACACACATGAAAACAACTAGAATGAGGGGAGGTTTTCCAAACAGTACCTGAATATTAAGAAAAATATTCTGCATTATTGCTAATGACTTCTATCCTTAAAACCTTCCTAAAGCTGAATTACATCTAGACTTGCACACAAATTAATTCTCTAAAAGCCTAGAGAAAGGGCTTGTGGTCCAATCTACAATACCTTAGAGGGATCTATGTCTGATTGATAGGCACTGCCCAGTAGTCATATTTTCCYTTCCCCTTTGAAATAAAGCCAATTCAAAAGTGACATCTATGAATTACTGGGTTACCTGAAGGTTAAGCCACTTAAGAGAARGAGAAAAAAAGAAATCATTTACAAGTTGAAAATCTATTTTTGCAAATCTTACTTTCAGTCTAGGTTGAATGCTTCTAATGATATCACAGGAGCCCTGCAGAGAAAGCAAGATCATGAATAAGTATTTGATGCTCCAGTGTTCCATTGCCTGGATAAGAAGGATGCTGCCATTACTGCAAGCACATAAACTTTGATTACACTTCTTAAAGTCATTTGCTAAAGTGTAAAATAAAGTGCAAGAGGCTACATTAAGATGCTTCATTGAGTTTTAATCAAAGGGAGAAATGATATTTCTATTTACTATTTATCTTCCAAATGTGACTGATTTTTCCAGTGATAATTGCTGAATTTTTGTAATGGTTAGTGTTAAGTGTGCCTAGATATTAATACAATTTAGTTTTAATGATGTGTCAGTTAATTACAAAAATTTACTCACATACCCATGCTAACCCTGCAGTTCTGATACCATTTTTAGAAGGTAAACTCACTCCTGCTGACATATGCTTTAGCAAGTAAAATATTAACAGAGTTAATGTTGTATTGAAGTCCTATTTTCTCTCTCACAATAATACTGTTACATTTCTTATTGCATTAGCTAAGTCTTTCAAAATGTTGGTACAGTACACATAAAAAAATAATGAATTGTGAAGTAGACAAAAAAGGAAAAGAGCAACATACAGTACAAATGTACATTTGCAATGTGAAAATAACATTAAAAAATCAAATTTTAATAAATAAATGCTTTTCTGTTTTAAAAAACTGATTCAATAATATCAGGCAAAGCATGGAAAATATATTAAAAAAAGGAAGCTTGAATAGTGTTCCACTTTCAAAATTCATGAAAAGTGARAAAGAAAAGGGAACAGAACCCCCCATCTTTTTAAAAACAGCCAAACAGACTTAAATGTGAAGGTTTCCAGCCAAATATTAGTTCTCTCAAATAACAAAAGATTGACTATATTAGTTAACATTTAATCAAATTGCTTTAATATGGTACTCTTATTTCTAGGGTAAAAATTCACATTTTGCCAAGGTAGCTTAACCACTGACATTTAGAGGCTTGCCATGAAATATAAATTTGAACACCTTTTATCTGCAGAAAACCCCTGAACTTATAAAATGGCTCTCTTGCCCTGGTAGTGGCAGTTGCACTGACTCCAGTTACAGAAGGGTGACATGGAACACAGAAATGTGTCTCTAAATCATGAAGAAAAGCAACTGCAAGTTGTGCCAGTTGCACAGATTAATTCCACCAGTCAGTCACAAAACCACCACAATTGTGTTCTGCTAAAACTCACACGAGCATGCACAGAATGCCACAGTGGCTCTCACCYCATGAGGACACAGGGACAATGAGGGACACATTTATTCTTTGCATTATTTCTCTTGCATTAAACAACAACTGCAACAACAACAAAATTGAATGGAGCCCATGAAAACATAGAAAATTGACTYGAGAGAATAAGAACTCCCAATAAATTTGTGAGCAAGGTTCCTCTCCCTGGTGTAAATCAACACTGACTTTTATGGAGTTACACTAGTCCATGCCAGATGGGAGTCTGAATTTCATCAAAAAAGATTTAACCATAGGAGGGAACAACAAGGAGACTAAGTTCCTCTGTCAGTAATTAGACATTAAAATAATAATAGCAACTGTAATCAAGGAGAAGAGGCTCCAGCATAAGTTTTAGCCGAAGCCATGCTGAGCTACAATAAGATTATAGAACACAATGCCAGAGACAATTCATAAACTGRGGGAAAAAAAGGCTAATGGCAGTGCTATCCAAATCATACCTGGCAGGAGCACTGCAAAAACCACATCTGTTGTTGGGAATCCACTCTCCCTCTCAAAGCGGAGAGCTACTTTAGGCTGTTTCTTGTGGCTGTCGTGAAATGAATATCGAAATAAAACTGAATTTAGTATTATATTCCAAATCCTGGAGACTGTCCTCAAAGTACTTCCTGGTTATAAGGACACAAAGTTCCTTTGTATWTTATGAATACATGAGAAACAGGCATGCTGTACTGAAGGCTTCAAGGTGTGGATTCTTAACCTTCAGGATTATAATCACAACTGCTCACTTTCAGCAAAAACTGAAATAGTACAGCTTAGGGAGATTTAACATCAACTTTCATAACTTTATATAAAGCTGGCACTTTATATTTGTCCTCAAAATAAATCAGAMCGTTTCTATTTGTTCAGAAACATTGTGCCAGGATCTCAGAATAAAAAAAAAAAATCTGAATCTAATTCCTAGGATTACAWAAAAAAGGATGTAAGACGTCCTGCCTGACCAGTTCAGGTGTGTTCCACAGGTACATTCCAGATACAAGGCCATGCAATCACCAGAGCCATTAGAGAATTGCTAGCTGGGCCTCCCCCACTGACAAGTTGCACTCAACAGAATTTGTTTTAATAATTTTCAAAAAGCAGTCAGCATCTGAAATTCATTGTATAAAACAAACTCAAAAGGGACTCCTGACATTTTATTTCGTGAATTATAGAGTTTATGGACTTTAGAAACTGCATGGAAAGGAAGGCCAAATTACTGTGAGCTTCTTAAATCGTTTCAGAGACAAAACAACCCTCTCTTTTAAAGATAATCCTTCCAGCTCAAAGATTAGGATTTACTGCAAACCTAGGTTTCAAATTTTACATGCTCCGCTGACATTGACTGCCTTTACCTGACTCAGTAGTACAGTTCACACTCCAGGTATGTCTGCAACATTTTAATAAACCTCTGCTCAGTTTCCCATATTCTGCTGTCAATGATTTCRTTGCAGCGCTTCATCTATCAGCAAWTTCCYCTCTTCTATGGGGTCATGGCAGAAGGTCTCTCAGCACCACCACAGTTCAGCTAAGTGTTCTTTTGTTTTCTTTTTAATTTTGTCACACTTTATAACMATCTCAAATTAAGGCAAAGCTCCAGGGCTGTAGCTTACTGTTACACAAAGGCAGTAGGAGTTAAAGCTCCCAACAAGGTATCTATTGTTCAGTTTTGTAGAGCATATTTTGTGAGGTTCTTGTTGAATCTAAGAATGACATACAGACTGTGCACAGAGTAGCAAAAAAAAAATCAAAACCACCAACCAAAAACCCAATCAAACAACAAAAAATCCCAGACGAGCCCAAACACCATCCACCAGCATTTTTCAGTGAGTTACTAAAATGAAGCTGAGTTTCTACAGTCAGTGTAAAGGGAACATAAAGACTTGGAACAAAGTCTTCAGTGTTTAGAAACAAAAGTGGAAAGTCAAGCTAAAGCAGGGATTTCTGGACCTTTGGGCTTGGTTCCACAGCAGCCTAGACAGAAGAGTCCAGYGCTGAGCTCTTGAGACACAAGCTGAAGAGCAGCAGCACATCAGGTCAAGCCTTTAGTACTCTCAAGCAAAGAGAATACAATGGAAGAGAATGAAAAAGAATTAAAATAATTCCCACCTGTGAAACTTCATATAATTCATCAAACAGTCCTGTCAGATCCAATTATAGCCTTCTCTAGAGATTAAGTGTGAGTTACCTACCTMCATGACCAGTTATTATGCTGTAGTTGGGAGGGAGAAGGGCAACTAGGAAACATTCACACACTCTCCAACTGTTTCCTATAATTTGTAGGTCTGAGATGCAGAGCAAGGCAGGGTTTTTAGCCCACAGTAACTTCACACCCAACCAGACCCTACCTTCAATGAACAGTAATGCATCCTTCAAGTCCTGGAACTCACAGAGTTTCCATGCGTCCCACCTGTCATGTCCCTTTGATAGAAATAGATGTAAAAACCATCAGGAGATAAAACCCACCCATCTGTAAAAGTCACATGACAATTTATTTTTTCAGCTGCCTCTAATGAMCTCTGGTGTTTTCTTAAAAATAATTCATTTGGAGAGAAATTATTTGGTTCCTTTCCAGGTAGCAGTGATATGGCTACTTAATTTCAGGTAGTAAAAAATAATGGAAACTGCTGTCWAACAAGTCTCTAAAATTCCAATTCTCCTAAATTCTTCTTCAGGGGTTATTGCTTTTCACAGTAACATCAGGTCTTGGAGTCCATGAGTTTATTTTACCTTGTTTTAGCTTTTTTTTCTTTGAACTTTTGATAGTTCACTTTTTTTTTTTTAAGCCATAGTTTCTTTGGCTTAAAAAAAAAATGTGCCTTTGTAAATGATGTGCTAATGATCTTYCTCAGCTTCATGCTTAACTCATTGAGATCTATAAATCACCCTCAGATACTGTCTCATGAAAGATAATAACTCAAAATAGAAATCTCATTTAATTCCACTGCAATTAAACCAATTAATATATCATGTATCTTTTCAGACACCACAAGAAGTTTTTCCACTTTCCCTAATATTTTGTGCTGCCTTCTACCTGATCCTGCAGCAGAGAATCTTTAATCCAGGTTCTTTTTTCAGGGAAATGGCAGAAACAATTTCTTTCTATGAAGTCTCATGCCTTCCTGAACGTTTTTTTTTGTTTTTCCTCCCAGGGCTGTGTCTTTCCCCTGTTTGAAACCACTCTCCAATCTGCAGAGCAACAAACTTTAGCCTTGCTCTCTGCCCCTCACCACTCTATGAAACACATTTTACTTTCCTTTTACAACTAAGAGCAAATGTCTTTTCCATCAAATTCATTGATAGTTGAATGATTTTGAACATATATAGTATATGAACATATACATATATTTTGAACATACAGTATATACAGAAATACTAAAATATTGATCAACAGTAATCAGAAGAATACATAAGGCAAAATACGAGTTTGCAAAACCAATATATGTTCTGATTAATTATCTTCACTCACTAAAGCTGCATTATGTAGCAAATATGATCCATATTAAAATCATGCAAACTGATAACTAGGTCGAAATTTGGCAGGATGCAAATTTGCTSATGAATATAGATTATTTTGGTTACAAAAGTAATAATAAAGGCATCGCAATGATATTCTTCCAAGAATATAGATGGTACTGTCATACTGAGTGCATCTATACTGCTTTTAAACTGCTGTGACATGGCCAAGCACTAAATTACTAGATTATTCTGTGAGAGGAGGGACATTTACTACTTGTGCAGGAGCAGCCACTATTGTATTCTGCTAATCATCCTCATCTCTGAGGCATAGGATATATATATATATATATGTATATATATATGTATGTACATACATAACACGCCAGAAAGCACTCAAAGAATGACAGGCTAAATTTATCCAAGTCTGGAACATATTATTATACAACACATCGACTACTCTTTTTTTTTCCTGACAATGAACTAATTTCTAGAAGAGTATTTTGTTTGAACTCTCTCAAAAATCCTTTTTAATGGTGAGTGAAAGTGTGCTGGAATATTTACTGGTCAGATATTAGAATTACAACTCTCTAGGTTAGTTARAAGATTGGATGTACAGTTTCTGGTGTACTCTTGTTCTGTCATTAGACTATCCTTATCTTAAAATCAGGAAGAAAGATTAACCTCCTAACATTAAGGATATCCTTAATATTAAGGATAATGTGGTTCAGACTGATGGTTCCTTGAAAGTGAAGGTTAAGATGATGACAAGAAGAATAGCAGATCGTGGGAAATCATACACCATTCTATTTTCTGGAACATGTATGCCTTTGTTTGAAGCAACATTATAATGAAGAAAATAAGTTATATCCTTGTTTTAACCTTCCAATTACTTTTAGGTAACATTCACAGAGATAACTGCTCAAAATTTATTTGACCGTGACTCTTGAAAGACTTTCGTATCTAGTTCCATAGGAAAACTCAGAACATCACAAGTGAAGAAATGCATGTCTAAATTTTCAGTCTTGGATACCATGCTCTGATCAAAACCTTTTTGCTTTCAGATCAYGACATTTAAAACTCTGGGCCCCTCTGAATGAACTTCTAGCTCAGTAGTCTCCTTCCCCACAGCAGAAAGGTGGGAATTTCCAACAAAAAGCCTCCCTGTGCATAGCCAGATAACATTGTGGTGGCATTAATTTGAAACATTCACCGGCTCCTGATTTTCCCAGCATGAGGTGCTGGTTTTGTATGAAATAATGCTATCTTTGGAAAAAAAACCCAAACAACTAGATAGCCACTAACAGTAGCAGCTATCCCCAGAAGTAACTCTTACAAGCAGAAGGTACACAGAGACAAACCCTCTGTTACTGGACAATTCATTTCTCCCAAAGGCTGGTTCCATCTTCTGATCCTACTCTGACTTTATAATGAGATAGGTTTGGGGCATGTATCATGCCTAACCCTCAYCTCCTGTCTGCAGCTGAAAGGGAAATCAGGCATGTGTTTCAAGTGGGAACTGTGCATGCTCTAGCACACACAGAGTTTGGGTTATTTCACCACAATCAGATGTCTATAATGCACTAAGTTATCTGACCTACATCTAAAATCAAAATTCTATATTATAGACACATACACATTCAAGTAAAATTTTTTTGAAATTGCTCTTAATTACAACTACAATTCTARCATCCATGAATCTGTCACAAGCCAGCCACAGATTCTTAAACTCATCAATATTAATGTTTCCAGCACATTAAATACRCAACAGTGACAAGAAGTCCTGATATTAAAAATAAAATAATTTCAAGAGGTAAAAACAAAAACATGTCTACTTTAGTTGAATTCTTCATTATATACCCCTCAGCATGGTCTCTGCAGTTTGGTAGGAATTTGGCAGTTCTGGGCTCTCAGCACAGAAGTGAGAGATCCCACTCTGTGCCTGCTTGTGGCAGGAAGTCATTTACACAAATCATTTTGCTGGGGGCAAAAAGGAAGGAGGAAGAAGAGGAATGAAATTATTTAGCCATTGTGACCCTCCCAAGAATTTAGAGACTTAATTGTTTCAAATCAAATCCTAACTCAAATTTCCCTCAGAAATTCACTTYAAGTAATTTTTAATAGTGACATTGCAAGCTGATTTCTGCAGAATTTAGTCCTAAGTAAATAACCACAATTTTTCTTGACTTTAAATTGTATTAAAAATTCGAATGGTTAGGTGCTAGTTTCTATTTCATTATTTTAAAATTATAATAGACTTCATTTTTATGTTGAAGTAGAATGTCAAATGTCTTACATATGCACTTCATGTGTAAAAGTAGGCAGGATAACAGGAGGGCCATATGGACTAAAAATTAATATCTCACAAGACATTAAGCCTTAGACATAGGTAGGAAAATACACTRGTTAAAGTGGGTGCCAAGCTTTTAAACAGAGGTTGAACATCTACCCCTACTTTTTTACACCGCAGAGAAGAGACTTCATTGTATATCTGCAGTAACTTGAGTGTATTTAGACTTGCAAGTTTAACCAGCTGTTTTAATTTCAGTGGTGTTTCACAATACTGTTTCTATTTAGTCAAGCTGATGCTCAGCATTTCTGAAAATAAAATCAATATTTTGATGCCTCARTGTAGACTGGAGCAGCTTTTGAGTGACAAATTTCATTTCATATTACCACTTCATCCCACATCTCTATGTGGATTTCCTACAGAGAATGCTTTGGAGGTGTTGCAGCGTTAATGCCCAAGTTTCACTGAGTCAATGTAGGATTTCACCCACGACTAATTTCTATATGTGTTGGCAGCTCACTCGCATAAGCTACATAGCAGATCTCTAGTGTGACCATGTTCACAGGGGTCTTAGGATGAGGGAAGAGACGAGGATCTGACTCCATGTTTCAGAAGGCTTGATTTATTATTTTATGATATATATTATATTAAAACWATACTAAAGGAATAGAAGAAAGGATTTCATCAGAARGCTAGATAAGAATGGAATAGGAAAGAATGATAACAAAGGTTTGTGGCTCAGCTCTCTGTCCGAGCCAGCTGGGCTGTGATTGGCCATTAATTAAAAACAACCACATGAGACCAATCACAGATCCATCTGTTGCATTCCACAGCAGCAGATAAWCAATGTTTACATTTTGTTCCTGAGGCCTCTCAGCTTCTCAGGAGGAAAAATCCTAAGGAAAGGAATTTTCAATAGAAGATGTCTGTGACACTCTAGAATTTACAGAATTCACAGAATGACCAGGTCGGAAGAGACCCTAAAGGTCATCAAGTCMAATCCAGCCCCAACACCTCAACTAAACCATGGCRCCCAGTGCCACATCCARTCTTTTCTTAAACACATCCAGGGATGGTGGCTGCACCACCTCCCTGGGCAGGCCATTCCAGAACTTTATCACTCTTTCTGTGAGAAACATTTCCCTAATACCCAACCTAAATTTCCCTTAACGCAGCTTGAGATTGTGTCYTCTCGTTCTGTCAGTGGTGCCTGGAGAAAGAGGCCAACCCCACCTGGCTACAATCACCTTTCAGGGAGTTGGAGAGAGTGATAAGGTCACCCCTGAGTCTCCTYTTCTCCAGGCCAAACACCCCCAGCTCCCTCAGTCRTTCCTCACAGGGTTTGTGTTCCAAGCCCCTCTCCAGCCTGCTTGCCTCCTCTGGACGCACTCGCRCATCTCAACATCCTTCCCAAACTGAAGGGCCCATAAACTCCACGTTCTAGGCTAAGAAGCAGTAATCCATCCTCTTTTAATTTTGCATTTTCATGAAGGTGATATTGTTTCTTCTTTGTGACACACCCATTGTGTAATATTTATAGAGGGGTAGAGTCGTTACCATAGCATTTTTGTACCCTCATGTTTTAGTCACTCATGTCAAAAGCAGCAGATACAGAACAGTACAACATGAGACAGCCATTTACCTAAGATCATTAGGAATTTGGAAAAGGTCACAAAAAGTGAATACRAAGGCTGTGTCAGGCCTTGGAGACAAAGCAGGTAGTGTTTATCTTACCTTCATGTGGCAAGCAAACTTAGCTCATAGAACTTCAAAGAACTTGGCTTTTTGAAACATCGTAATTTTTTTAATTACAGCAGCCAGCCGGAGGAGTTAAGTAACTCCTCATTTCTTTTTTTAATAATTCCTTCAGACTGAGAGGAAAAGCCTTCCTAAGCCTGCAGCACAACATTGCTTGCAGCAAGGCTGTACCTGAATTAGCAAACCAGCCCAAACTCCCATTGATGGGACTTGGCAGGGGGAGAATAGAAGACTGTTCCTAGGATGTCTTAGAGAAGAGGATAATGAGAAATTAAAGGCATGAAAGTAAAACATTTAAATTTATCAATACAACTCAGGATTTTAAAAAA
>JACDOX010000128.1:996904-1063535 GCA_014549065.1 Cardinalis cardinalis | reverse complement strand
TGGTCCCAAGTCAGACCTGTCCCTGGACAAGGCCAGGCCCATCAAAAACAGTGGTAGTGCCTCTATCATAACAGTGCTACACTAAAGAGATAACTCATTTGAAAATATATCAATAGTTAGGTATTGCTGTCCTTGAATGATGGTGCACTGCATCCTTAGATTTTAATTTATTTTTTTTTAACCTTGTGCTTCATTAGGCATCTGTAATAACTACCAATAACAATGTCCACATCCTCTAACCAGAATATAAACAYGATTCAAGCAGACTCAAGTGTTTATGAATAGTTTTATGTCTTATAACCTGAGGTCAAAACAAAAATCTGCCTCTCACATTTCTCCAGGCCCAATTTTACCAAATACAAAATGGTCCAGTCAGAGGCYATGGCATTACAAATGCAAGAATTTTTCAATGCTTAGAGGTTTCAACATTTTTGTCAGCAAGTGGATRCTTCTGGCACACCAAATTAAAGGAAAAGAACAGGGAAGAATTTCCTTATTTAAGTTACAGCCATTACAAGGAAAGCTATCAACTCCTAGAGGCATTTGTCATCTTGGAAACACATTTGTGTTCCTAAAGTGAGTTTTACCATATTTATTGCAAAATATTTGTAGTATAGATATTTCAATTCTAATTCAGTATTTAAATACTTAAATAAGCAAGTGAATTATAAACYAGCTTTCTGCCAACTGCAGAAACTGTTTATTTTTTCTCTAAAATAGTACTATCAGTTTTTTCAAACTCTTTTCATAAAAGAGAATGCTTCAGTGAGTCAAATAATTTTCAATATTTAGAGAGACGAGCACTATAACTCAAATAAACCTTCACCACTCATTTACAAACATATATTATACCATTTTCCTCAATATTTGCTTCCATTCTGCCTTTATGCATTCTAATATTGTTTGGGGTTTTTTTCCCTGAAGCTGCTTTCAGCAAAAGGATTTTTTTTTCCTTAGGTTTCTACAACAACAACAAGCTAACTGAACTGAGTCTGTGTGCAAATCTAGAAGCTGTTCTCTCTCGTTTTCCTACCTCATGTACATAACTTTACATTCAGACCCTGATTTCCTTTGTTTTATTCTCTCTCATTTCAGAAACAGCCCTTTTAAATTGCACTTGTCTTCCCTGGGCTTGGTTCACCTTGATGCCTCCACTGGCTAATCCTTCACGTCTTGTGATCTGTCGTCTTCTTGAGCACTCCCACCCCCTGTTTTTCCTGTTGTTTACATCTAAAGTCAATTGCTACTGCACAAGGGTGTGAGTAAAAATACATATGTGTGTGTRTATATATATATATATATGTATTTGTATGAAATGTCTTCTGTTTGGTTGGCTTGCTTCAGAGCATTTCTCAAATTTGTCATGATCATTTAAAGTTCTATGTCTTCAGACATTTCATGACTGAGTTCAGTCAGAGTAAATTTAGGCCTAGCATCAGCCTTCCCTGATCTTTGTTTTTTGCCTTTTTTCTGACAATCTCTGATAATTATTTACCTTTACTAGCAAAATAGCATTTTATCCATCAATTCTAATGTATCTACCTATTTTAATATCTCTATTTATRGACAGACTTAATTTCTATTCTATTAGTTACTTTGAAAATATGTTTTGATTTTTCTTGTATTTCTCACAAATCCTACTGTGGTTTATTTTATTTTCCTAGCTGCTGGCTGCACTGAGTAAGTTTTTTGAAGGCTCTTTTCTCAGTTCAATTGCTTGAAATTTGCTATTTAGCTATGTAAGTTTTTCTTATTCTCATTTTGTTCAGTAGCACAACACCTCCTGAGACACTATTACTGTTTCCTTAAGTAGAAGAAATGCCAGTAGAAGAAAGGAGTTTACTTTTCCTCGGGGCTTTTCTATGAGTTCCCTCATTTCCTTAAATCTGTCTTTCCCAAGTTTATCATCACTCCAGTGGTTTTGTGTACATAACTTTCGCWTGATATGGATTGTAATAACATTGTGATTATCACTGTTTTGCAGTGCTGCCAGCACTACAGTTTAAATGAGCAYCTATGTTCTACTTTTATGAGTGCAAGAGGTATTCACACCACCCAGCTCTGGACAGTCAGCTCAGCTCAGCTGAGACACAATTTCCCCAGCCTCCCTACATTGTCAATAAAGACAAAAAAGCACACCTGCAGGAGGTGAGTCAGGAAAAAATACCAATTGTCAGAAGCTGAAGTGCACATCCCATGTGAGGTGAAATATTCTGGCTCCCATTTGACTCACCTGGCTTGGTGCTTTGGGCTTTGCATGGTGCATGCAGCCCTCGRGAGCGATGATCTGCTTCCTCTGAGYGCGCTCACGTTCTATGGAGCTAGTAGGGAAACGGGTATTCTTCATGCAGCTAGAAGGGAAGAAAAAATGTTATCTGTTCTAATTAGATAGCATTAAATAATAATGTTCTAATTTTAATTAGACTGTCTCTTGAAAAAAAAAAACAATTTGTCTGAGTAACATCTTTACATTTTCATGTAGTCTTCATAATGATGAGATAAAACCTTCTGTTGTCTGGGAGTCAGATTACTCAAGTGCTTCTGAAAAGGAACAAAGTTTCATTGAATGGGGTATTTTTTCTCCACAATTATCAGAAAAGCTGCAATACACACCAAGAGATTTGAAACTAACAGGTCAAGTAATTTTTTGAAATATTAAAAAATATATATACGCAGTTTAAAGTCTTCTTGTCTSTTTGTTTTAGAGACTCTCCAAGGCTCAACTATTAAGGGGAATTAGCATTTGTGTCAACTGCAGTTGTGTGAGCTATATGTCCCACCATAAAACAGCTCTGCAGCTAATGTTCCTATCACTGAGGAACCACAGCTATCCACTACTACCCAAAGAGAGATGTGTAAGTTTTGGCTCATAAAAACTGGATGAAGGAAACTAATGGGACACTAATCCCCTGGTATCTCATGGGACAAAGAGAAAGTGAATAAGGTTTTTAAAGACTACAAAATTTGTTTCCTCTGCAAACGCCTYGCAAAACGTTATAAATAAATCATCGGTTTCGTCGTGGTTTGGCTTTTGGGAGCATCACAATGACAGAATGAAAAGAACCTTGTCTTGGAAGCCTGGGACTGCCAAAGCATCTATTGGTCTGTGACCAAACTCCCGTCTGCAGGCACAAGCTTCTGGGAACAGGTATTTCATCAGCCACTCATTGATGACAATTATGTGATATTTACGATTTCAAAACAATGCAGATAGAGCTCTCTCGCTATAAAACTTTAACGAGCAGCATGTTTTGTTGGAAGTGTCATAAAACTTTCATCAAAGTTCAAAATATTCCCAAGAAAACAGCTCTGTCTTTGACAAGAAGATCAGAAATTTTCAGTTTAGATCAAACACTGTGAAGAGGAAGAGAAATGTCGTCTGTTATAATTATTAGGATACGATAATTATACTTTTACAAGCTCAGAAAATTTTTAAAAAGCAACTCAGTAAACATTGTAAAATCTAGTATTAAGATTAGCTTTTATAGTTTTCCTTACAAGGAAGATGAACAAAGTCATAGTAGCTAAAACCAAACAACAGCGGTAGGAAAGAGAATATTTATTTTGATTAAATATGTTTTTACCATTATTCAGAGAGGCTACTCTGAAAAGCTGGCCAGTAGGGAAAATGAAATAAAATAAAATACAAAAAAATGAAATAAGTTATTTCTTTAGAAAAATCTGGAACAATTCCTTTTTTCCCTAGGTAAAATTCTTTTACTCCTTTCCCATAGCTGATGTTGTAGSTAATCTTACAGAAGCAGGAGGTACTGAGTTCACTGGACTTTACAGCRGTTCTTCACTGTTAAATTGCAGCTTCCCTATCCAGTGGTTCCATGAATAATCCAAWAATCAACCTTATGACCTTTGAAGCATTAAGAATTAAAACAAATCAAGGCAGAAACAAGAACTAAGTATTACAGTGTGACAAAAGTTGGGGCATAGTTAAAGAAAGGGTGAACAACTCCCCCAGCAATAGAAGAGAGGGTGGGTGAAAAATAAACATTCGACAGAATCACACACATATTCGGGGAACATAAAAGGAAATTATTTCCTTTCAGTACAACACACAGGCTAACAATGATTCCCTGCACCACCTTTGTGTGCAAGTCACACCAACAGGGCTTGTCCTTTGTTTCTGCTCTGCTTTCCTGCGGCACGTTCCAGCACAGGCCATAAGGAGATCGTTTGCTGCACTCTGTCAAGCATCCCTGGCCTTGTTTTCCACACTTGGTGTTGCCTCCACAGCACAGATCAGGCTGCTCTGCCAGTTCATGGAGCCTGTGGCTATCCTCTCCCAAAACCTATTGAAGTCTTCGCTCTTGATCCCTGAATTTTTATACAAGTTGGCATTAGCCTGCCAAAGGACTRAAATGGAAATAATGGTGACAGCCTCCCCCTTTTCTCTAAAATACACCTCCTGATTCTTCTCTCCTTGGAGAGAGCAGCCTACACACCATGGTTATGTCAGCCTCTCCAACAGGAGAAAGGTTCAGGCTCGGTAATGCAGGCCTAGAACCTCTATCCCTCAAACAAAGCCTAGCAATGGCGACAGCACCTCCCTTCAGTGTTAAAACCTGCCCCCAGGTTTCAAAACACACAGCAGCAACTCCAGGTTTTCCTCCAGTCACCTACTTTAGGTCCTAAAATTCAGGTATGAATCATACTTTTTGTGTAAATCCTTAGTTCTTTAGGCTACTAGAGACATGAAGGGAATATTACCCTTTTAACAAGAAGGTGGTATGCAGTACTGCYCAGAGCTGCAAATGTGACCCTGAAAGCCCCCAGATGCCATTAAAATTCTGGGTTTAGGTRCTCATATCCAAACCAGGCTGCTTCTTTGCATGCCTGAAAGTCAAGGAATACTGCTGTCAGAAGTGAAACTACCAATGAGGTTAGATAATTCCAGGAAGTACCTTTAGCAAGTAGCCAAACTTCTGGTCCTTGGCAATTTACAAGTGAAAACTGAGACCTGGCTTCCTAAATGTGGAGATGAGGTGGAATTAGGAGAGGTTTCAATTCATGCTATGCCTCTGTATGCATCATGTATTSACCAGTGGACAAATGTGATGGTGYTCACAGGGGTTCYWGGATGAGGGAAGAGACGAGGATCTGACTCCATGTTTCAGAAGGCTGATTTATTATTTTATTATATATATTACATTAAAACTATACTAAAAGAACAGAAGAAAGGATTTCCTCAGAAGYCWAGCTAAGAATAGAGTAGCAAAGAATGWTAACAAAGGTTTGTGGCTYGGCTCTCTGTCCGAGCCAGCTGGRCTGTGATTGGCCATTAATTAGAAACATCCAACATGGGCCAATCMCAGATGCACCTGTTGCATTCCACAGCAGCASATAAYCAWTGTTTACAKTTKGTTCCTGAGGCTTCTAAGCTTCTCAGAAGGAAAAATCCTAAGGAAAGGATTTTTCATAAAAGATGTCTRTGACAGACATAGTTTCAGACTCACTAGAACTTACTGCTARAAATTAAGATTTATTGCTCATCTCATTCAAATCCAGGGTATCACAGTCTGGGCTGCTGGCACTGGTCTCTGGACCAGATCCTTTTAAAAGCAATTGCTAAACTTGAACTGAAACAAGATCTGGATTTTGGTTTTAGGTACTACCCCTGCTCTCCAGTTTGCCTTTACTAGGTGTAGCTATCCATGCTGCACATTCTTGAGAGCCATGAGTCACATATTCAAAATYACTTTACACCCTAAATGGCTATGAAGTGAAATAATGAAATGCTGTTTGAGCTGCAGAGCAATCAAAGCAGGTCTTCCTTTCCCACTGYGACTCAGGAGGGCAGAGGAGGGGGTGTCACCGTGCTGCAGCCATAAAATCCCCAAATTTACCTCATGCCTCCATCCTCAGTRTGGGAACTGCAGAATGAGCGCTGTAGGATGAGGCAGGATTGTTCCTCTTCAAACCATTTCATCATTGCTGCAGTGAAGATGATTGGAACATTTTTTAATCTGGTAGATAGACACAGATATTCCACAACACACCTTTAGTTGGCCTGCCTCTTTAGTCTTTCCTTGCAACCATCTCACTTCTCTTCCTCTGTCAGGAMTGCATTTTTAACCACTCATTTCTTTTCACTTGTGTTTGTGTGTTACAGACCTGCATTTATTCACTGTGTATTTATGTAAATATTTTGTTCAAAGTAGCTGGGTTAACAGAAAAAGGAAAGCAATGTAAATATTTACCTCATTATATATATTCAGCACACAAATTAAAGTAACCAAAGTTTTCTGAATGGTGCTGGGGACTTGAATAAAACAAACAGGGGCAGGATGGCAACAGTGCAAGGTTTTCAATAAAAATAGTAAGGATCATTGAGTTAAAGACTTGCAGAAAACTACTCATTRAACTAAGAGAGAGAGATAAAAATGCATTCATTTAATTATGCACTTGGGTATATAAAAATGCTTAATACAAAGAAGTTAAGTTATGCTAGTTAAAAGTTTATTYTCCCTTTCCAGAGATCTCCATGCTTTCACACAACAAAGACATTGCCACGGTTGCTGGAAATATACTTGGCTAAATAATAAAAATAATGTATTMATGAGTAAATTATTCAGAGATTGACAGGAAAAATGTTGAATAAATTATTCACTGCACATTTTTAATAATCTAGAGAGCYGGTCAAATAATAGAAATATGTATTTCAGATAATTTATTCAGAGAGTAATGTCAAAATCCTTTGGCTAGGATTTTCCTAGTCCATTAGGAACAAATAATTTGACAAGTTATTGATTATAGCTCATTTCYGTATTAAAACAAAATTCAGCAGGAATGCAGCTAAGCAGAAAGATACATAATTGACAATAAAGTGTCATCATCCTGATGATGAAAATCTTTTATTGTGCATGCAAACACAGCCTGTGTTCAAGAATTGCTTCAAACACTGCTTACATACCACATAGCTCATACTTCTGGGGGGTTTTAAGATATGCAAGTCTGTGTTAATGAGTGTTATCAGGCAGCAGTGTGGGGCTGAACAGGTTATCTATCCTTTCCTTTTAAAAGATTGTGATTMATTTTCCTCAATGTCAGTAAATCAMTTAAATTTGAAATGGGAGAGCAAAAGCAAGYGGCATCTTTCTGCATGTGTTTTAGCTTAGGTTTCAAGGTATTTGTGCTCAAACAGCTAAAGTGAGAAAAGGAAATAGACTTCTTTATACACCTTCACAAAGGCATTCCATAACAGAAGTTKTTCCTAGGAGCAAATCAGTGAAGAAGGGGAAAGGCCATGGCTTGTGTGGGGAGYGCACACAATGCTGCTGCCACCCCAAGGTGCACCCAAAAGGCACTTAGGAGTTTGGTTTTTATGAGTGCTTTTCTTGTGGGAATGTGAATCAGCACTGTCTCCTGTGCAGTGCTGTCATATGGAGCCACAGCTGAACTTTGAAGAATAGACAATTGAAAAGTGACGTGTTTTCTTCATCAAAAGCTCTCCTCATCCTAAGGAGGCCAGCTGAACATCTGCAGGAAAGGGCAGTCTGCCTCCTCCACACTAAATGCACATAATTTTTCATTTTCCTCAATTCACCTGGCCAGGAAAGCTCAGACAGTGAGTACTTCTCCCCTAAATATCCTATGCATTCTCTTCCTGACACACTGGACATTAGATACATTTATAAAGACTACAAGTTCTTAATACTGAAGAACTGGCAGAATGGGTTGGGAAACTGTGCATAGAAAGGTAAAACACAATGCAAAAGTTAATTATCTGAATCCTTGTCACTACAAAAAGGCACCTGGCAGAAGGATCCTCCTCTTCACTTGTTATTATTTTTGAAAGTGAATGTCTAGCAATCATAGTTAGAGGTGAAATGGAAAGCAGGAGTTTTGTGAAAAATTTGCACCCAGCATTAAATCTCACGCAGATGTTACATGCACTGCTGCAGGCAATATGTTTTAGAGCTGTTAGGTACAGCTTTCTTCAGCTTCCACCTGCCCTGTCAGGGACAGTCCTGTATTCCCAGCTATTACTGTACTCACTCTATTTGACATCCATCTTCATACATTCATCACTTCAGCCTCCTCCACAGATTCTTCTTCCAGTCTTTTTTTCCTTTTCATATWTTGAGGGTGGGAGAGAGAGACAGAAGATGCATTTCACAGTGTAGTTTTACACTTCATTAACAATAACATGCTAAAATCTATCAGCCTTTAATTAGTCAGCRCATCATGGTTTTAGCCAGCACCTGAAGATGTCTCTGCCTGATCCCTTGGAATTGTTATGTCTTCTCTTTTTCATCTGTTCATTAATATACTTACCATATATAGTTTCCATCCATTTTGTATGAGGAGATCGTGGCTGTGTCTGTAACATGGGCAATTATAGAAATAGATGCAATTAAAACAATTTTGATACTTGTTTTGTAACACATAACCCACCCTTCTCCCCTCAGAATGGAATTTACAACACGTGCCATGAAATCTTGCATAATATTTACTTTGCAGCATCTGCTTGAAGAATGAAAAAGCCAAACTGACCCTGAAAACATGGTGAATGTAAATGGGAAAGAATCAAACTACTCATCCACTCTGCTGGTTTTAGATGGAAAACAATTTTTTCCCCATRTTTTTAATGATCTTGAACTGAAAAGGGTGATGGGCWGTAGTATTGTGCATTCATTTATGTGGATGATCCAACTCTTTCTTTGTTATCAGCTGTCAAATCCACTGTGTTCAAACACCCAAACATTAAAGCTCCACACTATCCCAAGTGTATCAGCCTCATTCAGGTTTTAAACATCTTAGTTTCAAGTCCACATAGAACTAAATCATTAATACTGACACATGGCACATGAAATTGCCTTATTATACATTTCCAAATGTATAAAGACATATTTTTAACATAAACTGTCTTATGCCAGTGAGCTGAGAGGCTCTAAGGAAGGATTRATTGTTCCATGTTTAAGCTACTCATAGTTTTCTTGTTTCTTTTTTCAAGTTTTCTGAACTTTAAGAGAAAAATAAATAACAAAGTAAATCCTTTCCTATCCTTGAGCAGATCAAGAAAATATCTCAAAATGTATTTATTATACGTGTAACTGGAGAATGGCATCGACTTTTGTGTGGATAGTTATTGATAGTTTGGGGGTTTTTTATAGATAAGTCCTAAGGCAGTTCCTGGAAGAACATAATTAATAATATTAATTCTCTCCCTATTCTCTAATTTCCCTTTCAACAAAAGCTAATGCTCTCTCTAATTTTTTACCCATAATAAAGCTRTTTCAATAACAACCTTTCCCTCCAGGTTAACTAATAATTTACCATATAGTTACCAAATTAGAAACTTACCTAAGGTCAGAGTAGGTCGGAATAGGATCAGAATAAGTGACATCTACAGCAACTTTCTTGTTAAACCAGCACCATTAAAGAAAGGTGCAATTTTATAAACTGATGGAGAATTTTATCTCACTTTACTGTACAGAGCTGTAAAGTTTTGCACAGTTTTAAGGTCAAACTTAAAAGCCTTCATCTGACTGGACTGYGCTTTCTCTTTCCTGTAAATAAAGAAATTAGTTATTTTTACTAAAAATTCCTGTTATAACATGTATATTTTTATGTTATAGTTGTGTGGATGTTTGAATRTGATTTAGATTGGTGCTGAATACTGTTGCCCTACTGTTTTTCAATTAGCCATTTTCCATTAACTATTTTAGCAAATTGCCAGGATTCTTGTCCTACTGGAAGCATTTCAGCTTCAGCCAGTGCATAAATTATCTTTGACTTCCTTCTCATTCATACAAAGGCTTTAGTGCTGCTTTCCTCATTCTTATTACATGCTAATTTGATAATTCTAGCAGTTTTTAGTTTCTCTCTGGGGTGAGCTGTCCTGGCTGTGTCCCCTCCCAGCTTCTTGTGCACCCCTAGGAGCTCGCTGTCAGGGGCAGCCCAAAAAGGAAAACATCTTGATGTTGTGCAAACACTGTACAGCAATAACTAACAAATCCTTATTACCAGCATTGGTTTGGTCACAATAGAAGCTAAAAAGGGCCAAATGAACTAAAGTAATAATAGAGTTTGACCAAAAAAAGAATTTTTTGAGGAAGAGCTAATCCCACCCCTTCTAACTAGTGGCAATTCTGGGTGAAAATAAATCTGTTCTTTCCCTTTGTCCTAGGTAACATTTGAATCTTCATGATTGCATTACTGGCAGTAATGTATAGGTCTTTTGAAAATTTGTTTTTATTTATGCACATGCACACATACACAAAGAGATTATAATCCTAAATTTGGAAGGATGCTGAAAAGCTTTCCAAAGAATCYTTGGCATTTTTGACATTTATAAAGAATTTGGGCATAACTTCATCTGTTCCAGAAGGATCTCTTGTAWGTGTAGTGCACTGGGAATTCAGAGACAATAGTTTTTTCTGTTGTCTGCTAACAAGAAAGCTTAAAGAGGCTCAGGTTGAGGTTCTTAAGTCTGCATAATTTTGTACAAATTCCCATTTACATACTAAACAAGGCACATGGGGTACCATGGCTGGGRTGCACGAGGTGGTGAGTGCCTGACCATGCTCGTTTTTGGGGCACATCCTGCCTTAGTCCCAGGGCTTGAGCAGAAAGCCCCACTGGGTCTCCAGCCCAAGGAATACACAGCCTTGGAAGCAAAGGGAGAAAAACAGGAATGAAAAGGCATCATGGAAACCCAGATATTGCAGCCATTCAAAACCAATTTCATTCTCAGTTTTTCTTTCCTGCTGAAACCGTGATGAAGCAGTCTTTAAAAAATAAGACAATACAGGGATGCCATAATAAGGATGAAGCCTAAGTAGCAGCTCCAAATGGATACTAAAAAAGCTATGTAGGCATCGACGTGAAAAAAATGAAGATGCTTTGATGTGTGTCATCTTTTCATTTTAGCAATTAAAATGGCTTTTGAAGCTCTCTGGAATTTAATTTAAGCCCATAGAGTATAAAATTATGCCACCCTTGCAGATAGTCCCATATTTAGCACAAACAAGGTCATAAAGATCAACAGACTTAGAAAAAATGGTAATTTGAGTTTTCAAATATTTAAACTTAATTCTCTTTATTTAGGAGCTTGCCAAACTATGACATACAAGTGTCCTTTTTTTTTTCTTTTTGGTGTTTTTTGTTTTTTTTTAGCTGCAAAATCAGGGGATTCCTGGTGTTTGTTAACATCTTTTTACATAAACACAGCTCYGAAATGGAGAACTCTGCTTTACCTGTGTAAAAACATGAACAGGAATCCTATATTCTGTCCTGAAAGACGTCTGTCTAATATGTTGTTTGAAAGATTACCCAGCAGAAATATTTTCCTATTTAAAAAAAAAAAAGGTGTATTCCAGTCTCCCTTATAATTATTCTGACATTTCTGCACTCAAATGACATCTGCTTATATGTCTTAAATATGTGACAACTCAGGATGAATGATGTTAAATTTTTCATTCAAGCATGACAATTTAGAGGAACTTGACAGAAAGGATCTTGAATGATATAAAAACCCTTTAGACTATGTGATGAAATCACACCAGTAATTACACTGTAGATATGTTATGAAGTAGCAAATGCAATTATTCCTGTTGTACATGGTAATCTTGAGAAACATTTACCAGTAAATCTTTCAAGATGCAGGTTTCATAAAAGGTGCTACATGTAATAATGATCCAAGGGCTGGRSTKTTAGTGGGWTCTRTGGGWTCTCACAGAACAACTGATGTTATTYTAACATTTCCTTTCCATGGAAAGATCTATTTTGTAAAATGCATTACAAAGCAAAAACAAGTCTTTGTGTCTTTGCTACATACAGATTGTATTGTATTTGCAGGGTGCYCCATGGCAGGAARGAATGATGAATCTGACTCCACRTTCTCAGAAGGCTAATTTATTATTTTATGATACTAAATTATATTAAAGAATGCTATACTAAACTATACTAAAGAATAGAGAAAGGATACTTACAGAAGGCTAAAAAATAATAATGAAAAACTTGTGGCTGTCTCCAGAGTCCTGACACAGCTTGACCCTGACTGGCCAATGAGTCAAAACAATTTACATGAAACCAATGAAACAACCACCTGTTGGATAAACAATCTCCAACCATGTTCCAAAGGAGCAGRACACAGGAGAAGCAAATCAGATAATATTGTTTTCCTTTTCCTCTGAGGCTTCTCAGCTTCCCAGGAGAAAAATCCTGGGCGAAGGGATTTTTCAGAAAATATGAATGCGACAAGAGTGAGATTTGCAATAGGAGAAAAAAGTATCACCAAAGTGTACTATTGTAATATCTCACACCCACATACAAAAATTAAAATAAACTTTGCTTCCCAACTACTTTACAGTGTTGATTTTTACCAGTCATAGCAGCATTGTGCTAAATCAGATTTGGCTAACAGGTGCTCTCCAGGCTGTGGAGAATTACATAACAAAAATGTATTACAGTGCTCACTCTTGGGAGTAAAGACTTTTGCTATAATAGYGAAATGCATCATATGAAGTGGAATTTCTAATGGACTTCAACAGAACTGGTGGCTTGAATGCTTGGTGATACRTCAGGGGCAGTGCCACTGAAGAAAGCCTCACAGGAAGGAGGTAATTTATGTATTAGAAACACTTATGCTTTCCATTGCATATATTTGCAACAATAAATCAAATGGACAACATGTTTCCTCTTTGTATTTGCAATAAACATTTCTAGCTGTTAACACTGTGGATTTTTTTTTCGTTATGTAGTTTCATTATCCACTCATGCTTCTGAAAAATGAGAAAATGGAGGAACACACAGAGCTGGCAGATTTAAATGGCTCTTAGAGAAGTACTTCAACATCAAAAATGATCAAGAGCGAATTGTTTATACAACCTTTGCTTTCACCACCTTCCCTAACAACTAGTATTAGTAAATGAATCATGTAAAACCACTTAAATGCAATTCTGGAAAGGATAAGAAGAATTTCCTCACAAATTCATATTTTATTAATAGCTACCTTTTTAGCCAAGTTATTATGTTAAGGAACATAGAGTTTGGATTCTGTTTTTAAACCAAGTGTTATGAATGACTAAAGTGATATTTTCAGGAGATCAGTAATATTATTTTCATTCCTCAGATTTATTGTCTTTTACAAGAATTTTAAATACCTAACATTTTTTTAAACAATGTCTTAGGCCACTTTTAAAAATACCTAAAATTTAACTAAAGTGATTCATTTTAGCAGGCATAATCACATTTTCTCTGCTTTTCAATGATGTTATACTTTGAACATGACTGCATTAAACCTCAAGATTGCACTGATCTTAAAAATTAGGTCTTGTGTCGAAAGGTGATTAAAAACATCTTCTCAGTAGATCTTAGTGGAATATCTCCTTTGTTGAATTGTTGCTGTAGCTAAGGTCTAGTCTACGATGCCCCTTTCTAATCCTCTGCTTATTGCACGCACCTTATGTCATTTTTTTCCATAATGAAATCCTGTTGTGTCCTTTGTGCTGCATTCACTGGCAGTTCTGCRCTTCCTCTAATGCTTATTATTGTCAATATGCCTTTTCTCTATGTGATTAGATGAAATTTACTCTAGATCTGCTTTATGCTCTTCGGTAACATCAAGCTTCKTTGRCATTCTGTAGAACTAGTGAGATAGCCACATCAAGCTGTCTCCATTGTAAAACAATGTTATGAGACTAATGTAAGAAATAAAAACCTCTCAAGGACCTGATTCCAAGTGTCCCGTCCCRTTCGTGCTGTAAATRTACTGCCAGCGTGATAATCGATTTATTTACCCTTGAGGTAATACTTATCTTTTGGATTAGTCTGGGAGAACTGGGGGGGTTTCCAGTATTTCCATTTGTAGTTACCTCAGSAGTTCTGATGCATGTAACTGATGATAACAAAGACATTTTCTCCYATACTTCTACTTGTGCTGTAACAGCCTGAATAAACTAAGAATAACTATTCGTAGATTTGAAGTAATTCTGTCTTTTACTTTATTGAAGGTGCTTCAGAAATTACCCTTTATGTCCAATGATAGATAAATTATTGGCAAGCACTAACCAAGTMTAAAGACAGCTTTGGGTGGTACAGAAGAAATGCAATATCTGATTTTTGGAAATGTAAATTAAAGGTCAGGTAGCTAAGATGGGTTGTGTAAGAAAATCAGCAGTGCTAGCCCTTTATCCAGCCTCTCACATGACAATGCAAACAGCAAATCCGAAATCCTCAAGCTTTGAAGCATGACCTAGCTCTCAACAGGGAATTCGTGAATAAAAATATTTATATGTTTCCCCTCAGTCATTTGGCATTTGAAGTGTACTGTCAGTTTATGGAATTCAACAACAACACAAAAAATAAAAGGAGCAATGGCAAGTAGAAACAAGGCAGAATGCCAACCCAAAATGACAATCTCCTCAGCTCAGCACAACTTTTGGTGTACTCTCCTGGTAGACAGAGTTTAACCAGACCTGTTTAAAAGCTCTTTCATTAGAAACCATAATTTAAATATATTTTCAATTATGTGCAGAGAATTCTTGCCTCTTTCCCCAAAACCTAATTTTTCTACATTTTTCTCATATTTGTGGATTTCTAATAAGCTCCACCTCGCTTGAGGCTGTCCGTTCATGACTCACATATAGCAGAAGAAATCCACCCATTATTAATCCAAAATTATCATTTACAGCTCACTTTAATTTGGGAGTCTCTCAGGCATCCAGCAGCTCCAGTTACACCAAGAGCAGCTTCTCACTTCAGCTGATGTTTTGGCAAATGCAGTCTCTGAAATGTCATAATCATAATTTTTCAGGCAAGATTTGAACAAATTTTGCCTGTAAATAACCCAAAGGGTCATCTTGATTTATGAACTATTTATCACCCATGTAAGGGTTTGCAGTGTTCCCACTATTTCTTGATTAGCTAATGAGAGGCAAATTAAAAATAAATTGCCCAATGTGCTTCAGGACTCTTGCTTTGTGAAATTTACTTGCTTTGCTTTATTGCCTGGGTAAGAATCTCAGCACATCACTTTATAAGGAAAACCCAATTTTAAAATTCTGTGTCTGCTGGGTAGGTGGCAACACAGATGTTGCTGCTGCAGTACAGATTTAGCAGTTTGGTTTTCTAATCTATGCARGATATATTTTCTAAAGAAAGCACTTGGGGCAGTAAAAAACTGGATTAACATCACTGAACTGGGCTGATTAGCAAGAATAGAAGGACCTGTCCAGTCTTTTGGAAAGGGGTGAACCAATGGTTACTAGAACATTTTAAACACAAAAGTTTTAGAAACAAGAAGAAAAACACCCCAGCATTATGTAAAAAAAAAAAAAAGTTCCAGGATTTTATGTACTTTGTTGCCTTCTTATTACTTAATTTTTTTTGCCATTCCTCTATTCATTCCCTTTACTAGCAAATTTCAATTCCTTATCAGTATTTAATGCTTACCATAATAAAAAAAGTAATTTTGAGAAGAGAATAAAGACAGAAAACGTCAAAGTTGCAGAAAAGTGAAAACAATGTCAGAAAAGAAGCTGTTATAGAGTTTTAATTACATTTTCTCTCTGCTGCTTTTTCTATAATGGCTTGATTCTTCTTGTTAGAGCTGCATATTTTTCCTAATGAAGTATTGGCTGTCTTAACATCATTAAGTATTGAATATACTTTTCATTTCTAGTTTCTATGTTTCATTCAGCCACATGCAGAAAATCTTATCAGTTATAGCACAAATTAAGAAAGGTCACTGCGGTGGATGGGGACAGGCCTTTGCAGCCCCCATGAATTTCTGGAGAATGAAATAATAATAATAATAATAATGCTACCAGACTGCATTATGCAGCTGGAAATCTTCCTGCCTTCCAGAAACCAACTACTACTAGCAGCATATACCAGTTTTTTTAACCAAACAGTCAAGGCTGACTTACTGTAATTAAAAAAATGCCTGAGGAATAGCTAATTTTCATTAATAATATTAGGCAGTGTAGGAGGGAAGTTTTCTGGCCTTTCCCATTTTTCCTTGCAGCCTGAAGGTTGTCTCATTTGAGAGCTGCCTTTGAAGGAAGCATGGGATCTCTCTGTTTTGTTGTTCTCTCTGTTATCCCTCTGYTTTAATGTTGTAGTCATAATTTATGGCTACAACCATTTCACAACATTCTACAAAAAAAATATATTAACATTAATATTTTGATTATTATTCTCCAGACTTGAAAATTATAATATTTACAATGCATTACCATACAGAAATCATCATAATTTCTGTATTTACCCACATTTGCTCAATATCTGCTTTCTCTACTAGAAAGAGTTTTCACTTATTTTGTCATGAAAATTTCACTAGTGATTTATTTATTCATCTTTAAACCATAAATCACAACTGTATGTCAGTCTTGTTATATGTTCAGGTTCCTTATGACATTTTAAGCCAATCTGTGTTAGACAACRTAAGTCTAACACTGTTCATAATGAAAATAAATGAAAACTGTAAAACATTTACCACCTGGTAATGACTTCATCTGAAGTGTATACATCATTTAAAAATTCAGCTACTGGGAAATTTTCAGGTCTGACTGTTCTCCTAAGAGTTATGTGTCTCAGAAAACCCCAGGAAATTTCAGAATGAAAACCAGAATTTCCTTAGGAATAGCATGTTCCTGGGACAGGGAGAAGAATGACTTCTTACTCTTACTCTGAGTTAAATATGTGCATGARGATGCCACATCAATGAATTCTACCTGACTCAAGGGTCACCAATTCCTTTCTTGTGATCCAGAAAATCACCCATTATGCACTGTACTCCTCTTCTGGGGCTAAGGCTCAACAGCACCTGGCACCTAAAGGTCACACAGTGGTCTGCAYTCTAAAAATAAAAAATTAAATTTTAGTTTGAAGAAAGATTGTTATAAAAATAATCATTGAATGAATTCAAATCCGTATAAAGTAACTTTAAAAGTTCTTATCAAATTCAAAACATGTCTGAAGCATGTGTCAACATTAAATTTTGGAAAAAAATAAAAAAAGAGGAGGAAAACCAGAGCATTAGCATTTCCAACATGAAGAAACATCCAAAACAGGCTTGAAAAGATAAAGCCCATAGATGAAAGTCATTGAAGGGTCATTGCAATTGTTCTCTTGACACTGCCATCAGGAGGAGGAATGATTGAGCAGGAATAGGAAATGCTGGTGCATTTTTGCCTGCTGTCTTCTGTGCGTTGTAAAACCCAAGTGCATTCATGAGAATGCATATTAAAATAAACTTCTCAATAATAAAATCTAAATTTGATAAATGAATAAATAAATAAATAAATCTCAGATCAGTCCAGTAATGGCTGTCATCCTACAGATGTCTTCCAGTTCCCCTAGATAAACTTCAGAAGACAGGCTACGCAGAATGTCTTGGGATCTTCAATTTACTGTGTTAATACTTTACATGTCTTCCAGAGAAAGGGATCTTCCTGTTTCCAGTGGTTAAAATCTAATAGTCAGGTCAGGTTTCACAGCAGAGAAGAAGTAGCAGCCTCTTAAGTACGYGTGACTATCACCATAAAAGTTAAGTATAAGTTAAAATCAATATCAAGAATTACACTTGGAAGCAAATGAAGCTCTGGAAGTAAATTAAGTTTATAGAGTTCTAATTTAATGTTCCCCACGCAATAAGCTCTGCAGAAAGTACTTTAGGGCCCAGCGTGGAGGTGACAAAGATACAACTGCTTTTAGTGAAGTCTATACTCAAGACAAATGACCAAGACTCCCTGGAGACTCCATGATGAACGTCTGGGCACTTGGCTGCTACTGCTGCTCTTCAGGTAGACACAGAGATCCCTGAAAGGGTGATGGAGAGAGGTAAACATTGCTCTCATCCTTTTATGCAACAATAATGGACACAATCTTTCATGACCTGATCGGTAAAATCAATATGTCAGAAATATTTTCACCCAGGATTCACAAAAAATGGTTTTTGCAAAGCTGCAGGAAGCATTTCTTGTGTGCATCAGGCTGTTGCCTTCTAAGGAGTTTGGTCTCATGATCTACAGCTTTGGGCCAGCACCTGCCACAGGGTCAAGCCTTTCCTGTCTCTCCAGACATATTCCACAGAGGAAAAACAAAATACAGAAGATAAAATTACTTTTTTTTTTTTCATTTTCTTTCCTAGGATTACAAAGAGAGCATCTGGCCCAGAGGAATCACTTTATAGGTAAGCTGGAAAAAGCCCATACAAAACTTACCAATATTGCTCAAAATTATGTTCCTATGTGTGGGTTCTCAGATGGTTTCTACTAGAAAGGTAGGACACATGAAATCAGACTGTTCCCAGTTTGTTTCTCTTTTTTAACAAAAACAAAACAAAAACCAAACTCCAGATGACAGTTAGTAACTAGAATTTCCAGTAACAAAAAGCCTAAGAAATTCAGGACCACCAGTTTTCTAGGAAATCATAATTAGCATGCCACCAACATATTACATATRTCAGAGTGAGCAATTCCATAAAACATGCTGGCATTTCAGTTTTCYGTGAGGTGCAAGAGGAATAAAGATAGGGTTGTTTTGATCTTGCTGCTGTTGAATTTCTACTGTCTGCCTTCATCAGCCTTTCTTTCTRCAGAGGAAGTAATGAAAAAGAACAGAAACCCTATCCTGGATTGTGTATGATTCTCCATTTATTTCTGGAGTTTAGGGACAAGCCACGGGATGAAATTTCTGTCACATCCAAATACCAGGCTTTGGAGGGCTGTTTCAATTCAACAGAGTGTATTATGGTATTGGTTTTTTTTCCTAATTTGTTTTGTATGTGTACGTGTGTGTGTGCCCTAATACATAAAATGAAAATATAGGAGTAGAACACAATATTCTAAGGGCTGATTTCTATTAAATTTGTCATGTAATCTAAATATGTCATTTAACTGCCAAGGGAAAAAAACCTTAAGTCTTACAGAAGTCTGTGTTATTTTCCATGGCTGCTGGAGGCACRTGCAAGGTGTTCTCTCAGTGTGAGCACATGAGGCATTTTAGTCATTAAAAAACACACCATCAGCATGATTAAGTTGTTGCATTAGAAGCTTCAAAAGCCCTTCTGTTTCAAATTGTTAATAACATACTAGGGATTGGAGGCACTCTGAAAAGCAATTCACAGAAAGTCAAACAGCCTGGATAATGGTGAAGAGGAAGCTAACACATAAATAAATTACTTGGGCAGGCAAAAAACAAATTCACAGAGAGAGGTGGTAGCGTATTGTCAGAAGACAGCTTCAGGCAAAATAGGTGAAAATCACAAAGAAAAGACGTGAAGCACAGAAAAGGAAACAAAATTGCAGAGGAGTAGGAAAAGCAAAGGCCTAATAGTTATTCTGACTAGGACAAGTTGACAGCATGCCAAAAGAATTAGGATCTAATCAATCTGTGGGGCTCAAGACTGTTTGGAAGAAGGAGAATCAAATAAATGGAATATCTGAAAAAAAGGCAAAGGAACAAACTGATTTTGAAGGGAATATTATGTTTCTGTCAAAAGTCTCTTGACAGAGAAAGGGTGAGACAGACAATTTCTRTGGCTGGGTCATCATCGCCTCCTGATGCACAGGTAAGGTTACCACCATGTTTAAGACAACTTATTGAAGATAAAAGACAGTGTTTTTCCGTCTGCAGCAAGCAGGCTAAATGATCCATGGATGCACAAGTAACTCAGCAGGAAAACACCAATGATTTTGTAAAATATGTGTCACCATTTTAAACGACAGGAAGTTGGAAAAGTGTATCGGCTCCATCATATTGATAACTACAATGGAGTTTTGCTTCCCAATATATCTACATGGTTTTCCACTGTTTTTTTTTAATATTAAATTCTCCTAAAACCATCAAACAAAAAAAAATTGTCAATAATTAGGTTCATTAGTTGTTCTCATTCAGCTCTGAATCCACTGCCCACTTCAAAATWACTTGGTTTTTCTCTTTGGAAAACGAGTCTCAATCCTTCAAAATAGGCCAAGAGTAATTGCAAAAGCAATTACTTTGAGGCTTGCATAACCTCTGGACAGGAATGCTATCATTAATGGGCAAGTCAGGACCCACAACTGAGAACAGAGTTATTGGTCATGACACAAAATAAGCCCAGAGTCATCTAAGACACTGAGATAGGGTATCACAGGAATAGCCTGCATTCAGACTCTGAAGATCATGCTGCTTTCATYAGGGTGTTTAACTGTAAATCCAAATTTACATGCCCAGATTCTTTACTAAAATGTAAAACCACCTCCAGCCTAGAGGTTACTTTGATCATGTCTGTTTTGAAAGTGAATGATCAAAACACTAAGACACATTAATTATTTCCTATAGTATATAAATTTTATAACATCTCAGATATCACTTGGTGGTAAAATCAACGAAAAAAAAATAGCATTTTAAAACCCACAACAAAAGAATGTTAGCAGTAAATAAAATACCTTGCTGCTAAAACCACACAGCTCAGCAGCACATAATGTCTGTACCTAGAAATGGGCCATAAGACAGGGTGGAGATGGAGCACAGGCTTAAGACACTTTCCACCCATAAACAACTTGTCCATGGCTCCCTAAAGAAATGCAGCCAAGCCTGAGCTGGAAAAATCTGGTTTTAGGGGCAACAAAGAGAATTAAGCACTAGTATCTAACAAAAATACAAGGCAGTATGTGCAGCAAATTCAAAAGTTACATGGAGCTGCTGATCAATGAAGAAAGAAGAAGGTATAAAAGTGCATTAAAAAACATTAAAATTACCCTGAATGGTCCTGGAGGGAAGAAGAAGAAACTGATGACATAAGCAACCCAGTATTCCTCCTTGTGAAGGACTCCATATGCTGCCAACTCACCACGATGCCCTYATGACAGCACCTGCAGGAATGCCCTGGACTTGGGTCCCAAGGAGAGGAAGAAGAGGGATCACAGCATCAGCAGAAGGGTTAGAAACAAAACAAAACAAAAAAAAAAAGCATCCAAATTGCTAACTGCATTATCATACTTTGTCTGGACTAAARATAATCAAACTCTCATTATTTCAACTGTGCTAACAAGAAATTCTTGGCCTTACCCACCACACACATTTTGAATGCAACATTGCATAAATGACACAAAATTCATATCTAAAGTTACTTTTCATGTAATTAAAAGTGATCGATTTCACTAGTGGTCCCTCTAAAAACTTACATAAACTGCTAAACTTTCAAAGAACAGCCCCGTGGATTTGCAGTGGTGTCATARGCACTGGAAGGGAGCCTGTGGGAAGATTGTTCATCTTTCTGAGAAAGGTTATGTTCACCAGGTGTGTGATGGAGCTGCCATGCCTAGGAGGAGAAGGAACGACCAGTTAAGGTGAAAAACTTTCATCRATCTACCCATCCTTTTTGTTACCTACAGTGAAAATATGAATTTCCAAAAAATGACTCTTCTAATTGCTAGCAAATTGCTCTTACTTGACAATATAAGGGAGTGTAAGCAAATACTTATATTTTTAAAATGAAACATCCACACTTTTTATCCTAAATGTGTTGCTGAAGAGTTGTCTAAGCCATAGATGCAGTTTATGGCTAAAAGTACAGGGTGGCTTGAATGGGAAGTGCTGGGGTGCCAACAGTAAGTTAAAAAAAAATTCCTCATTTTTATTAGAATGGATTTAGGGGAGGGAGGGAGAAATTATTTTTGAGTTTTGCCTTGATTTTTGTTTATTTATTTGTGCTTGGKTTTGTTTTTTTTTCTCTAATGGTATTATTTGAAATCCTGAAAAATGTGTTATAAAATCTGGAGCATGTCACTTTGAAAATCACTGATATTTCAGATTATTAGTCAGAAAGTGATTTAAAAAGTTTTTGTTCTTCTTCTTTCAACAATAACTTCTCAAAATGGGTTAGCCTGAAGCAGCCCACAATACCCACCACAGCAGAAGGTTGTGATTCTAATCCTCCTTTCATTTCACTGGCACTTTGCAATTTCATATATCASTGACAGAAATAAAAATTCAGGTACTTAAAACACTATAAAATAAAAAAAAATCTCATTTAACCATTTAACTAGCATTGCTTTACATGGGGCAAACAACTGGTGAGAATATGAGAATATACAGAATATTTTCATGTTAAAGTCAAAGATCTGATTCAAACAAGTCTATATTATTTCTCATATTTGTTTTTTCATTGACATCAGTAGAAACTGATATTCCAAAGCATAGATGCCTTTTAGCAGAAGCCCGTGAGGAGAGGTGGGCGAGGCAGGTTTGATTTGCTACTGATGGCATTACCTTATATATCAAATAATCAAATATGGTGGCTGTGGAACAATGCTGAGTGGATCATCAGTTTGCCAGCCCATTTTAAGGCTGATCTTTGATCATTTGTGGATCTGTGGGTTTTTATGGGAATTTTCCATGGCCAGGTAGCCTGCCTGCATGTATGGAGCAGTACAGATTCTGAAAAATATTAAAATTAAGGCCTGGCTATGAAGTTTTTCCGCTTTTCCTTCATATTTCCCTTTTTTCCCCGAAATATGCAAGTGCTTGGATTTTATCATTTCTTCATGTGTATGTCATGCTGTGATCAAAAGCAATTTAATGTAGTGCTGCTGTTTATACAAAAGGACATTTGAGGCCACTTTGGTATCCTACAGAACATCTTCCTGAGATTCTTCTTCCCAGCTGTGCATTATTCAGACAGAGCTAACTGCAATTTAAATGAAAAAAAAAATGCTAAAACACACTTATGCCAACACTGAGGGTAGGGTTTGCCCAACTGACTTTAGAGAACAATAGACAGGATGTCCACACCTTTGCTGAAGTTGACACCCATGCAGTTAARGCTGCAGTCACTTAGAGGGGGTGTTTAATCTGGCTTGTTTCCTCAGTGTAAGGTAAATGATGTTATGGAGCTGCTTAGCTCTGCCTTTCTGCTCTTGGGGTCTCTGTAGACAGCTTAAAACCTGAGGACATGAATCCCACCTCAGGTATTTTAAATTGAAGCAATAACRTTATTTGTATATTATATTAAATAATAGGAGAAACAAGTATACAAATTTGTTGCTACTGGAGTAAGACCAAATTATTGTATTTGTTTTCTACTATAAGTTATTATAATAAAACATTTTTGAAAAAATATCCTATGATTATTTTTTAAAATACTAAGTTTCAATTTTGAAAATTGATTGAATTTTCAATTCAACTATTCAATTCAAAAATTTCAAGCAAAATTTTTGAAAAAATATCCTATGATTATTTTTTTAAATACTAAGTTTCAATTTTGAAAAGTGATTGAATTTTCAATTTTGAAAATTGATGCAATTTCCAGTACAATTTATTTCCTTTATAATGTACATTTCCAAACACATTTTTTCATTAAACTTGGCCTATATGTAACCATGTAGCTATTCTTTTCAGCCGTTTTAAAAACAAAACCATGCRAAACATATATTTAAAGATATAGTGCTAGTGCATTTCTGTTCCATACTCCAATGGGAATCACAGGTGAAGGTTTTCCTGCCCTGAGCATCAGTTCTGCCCAACAAAAAGCAGAGCCAGCTCAAGACAGCGTTATAACACTTCAGCTGCTACCTGAGGGTTACTGTAATGCATTGTGCTGTGAATCTCACCTGACAAACAATGAGGAAAGATTGACTAAACCCAGAGTGTATCACTGCATTCAGAGTGTGGGATCACAGAACCATTGCAGCTGGAAAAGACATCCACATTCATCAAGTCCAACCATTAGCGTAACATTTCTACTAAACTGTGTCCCTAGGCGCCACATTTACGTGTTTTTTTAACACTTCCAGGGATGGTGACTGTACCACTTCCCTGGACAGTTTGTTCCAAGSTCTTGACCACCCTTTAAGTGAAGARTTTTTTCAGATATTCAGCCCTCCTGTTGCTACAACCTTTTTCAAGTGGTTGCAGAAGGAGACAAGAGCTCCCTTCAGCCTGCTTTTGTTTAGGCTGAACAACCCCAACACCTTCAGCTGCTTTCACAAGGACTTGTACTCCAGATTTTCATCAGCTCCATTGCCCTTCTCTGGACACTCCCCAAGTRGGTCCTCATACCTGGAGAAAGTTTTTAGGCAGTGAGACTTTCAGGCATTATTTCCCTCCACTTTTTGGGYGGCCAGGAGATAAAGCCAAGGTTAACTCTGTGTCTGAAGTGCAGTGTTCACAGCAATGCATGTGTACCCCAATGTGTTTAATAATTAAGTTCATTTCAAGAAGGGAGATGGTGGTTTGTAGGCACATCTCTACATTTTYCCATGAATTCTCAGTTTATTCAGTGATATTTTCATAATGATCACAAACAGGGTRTTTATCTGATCCTGGATGCTCATCAGGAGGTATGGATAGCAGCTTCAAGTTTTCTAAAATCTAACAGCAACAAAATACTAGAAGATGGGTTTTCAGCTTGCAATGCTAAAATGAGTTGTTTTGCCATAAAGTTATTAGCCTTATTTCCTCACCCACAAAATGCTGAGACTCTTCATTACAGGAGAACTACGACAAGGAAAATGAATGATGTCTTTGGACCATTCTGACCCAAACTGTGATGGGAGGCTCAAAAGGGAAAGTAACAGCCATGATRGTTTTGGGACAGCGCATGGAAGTCCTCCTAAGTCATGCCCAAAACACACTRCTAGTGCTCCAGGGGAAAAAGAAAAGGAAATGGAAAGCTGAAATAAACACGTCCTGAGTCTTAGTTAACAGTGCCCCACCAGGGTAACTCAGAGGCTGGCACATGCAGAAGAGCAGGGTTGGGATAAATCATAAGGTCACACAGTGGACTAGTGGACACCYGCCCTATATATTGCTATATCCTTTATGAATACTCAATTCAGTTTTCTATACCTCACACAGCATTCTGAGTGAATCAAGGACCAAGAGGAAAAACTATGTTGCATTCACACCCCCCCCAAGTAAGATGCATCTGCTTTGAATAGTAGATTTTAGTTCTGATATTTTCTAGCATCGCAGTGTTTGACTTTGTGCTGCAGTGCTTTTTTACCCATATTTCTATATGTAAAGTCTATCTACCTATCTACACCTCAAAAATCTTTTTTAAAACAAACCCAAAAATATAAATGCGTGCACTCTTCTCTGTGAAAGAATGACATATTTGTGGAACTCAGTAAAGGGGTTTTCATGTCTAATATTGTAAAATACTCAAAAATGCTCTAAAATACTTCAGTACAATTCCACRTTTTTTTAAGAATAGATTATGAAGGCAATATAAAAACTGTTTTCTATAGCTGAAATTCTCTCTATTTACCTGTTAATTATGGATGGGTCTTTGGTTTGTTTAAGTCATCCACAAAGAACCTACTGTCACTTACCTGCCATCCATCGAGGGAAAYGGTACATGCATATTTGGGTTGGGGAAAAGCCCAAATTCCTCAAGGTCCATCACCAACAGAAGAGAGTCTAAAAGAGAATTTGAGAGCTTCTGTTTTAACACAKCTTCTTGCAGAACTGCCAGGCTGTGTAAGTGGATTCAGGAAGATGTTACACTTGGCTTACTGTGACAGAGCACTGATATTTTCACTCTGGTGGATCATCCTGGGATCACACTCCTGAGGATGTGCTGGGCTAGGATGCACCATGCAGACCTGTTGCAGGAATGAATCTGCYTTAACTAATGAGGAGAATAGCAAGAAGAAAACAAGATCTGACAGTTCCTTGATACCAAATGGTGTGACCTAAGCCCAGAGCTGTCAAGGTTTTTGCACTGCCAGAAGGGAGATTTTGGGGGTTTGCAGCAAGRGAAACAACCATGGTGATTTAGGTTTAACCTCAGCAGTGCCCTGAACCATTATTTAATGATGACTCACCTTGGAGTATGCTAGTTAAATGTTTTGATAAATGGAAGAAATAAAAGTTACTGGTCCCCACAGTTCCATTGTACATAAATAAATGAAATAGTTTATAAAACAGTATGAAAAGGCAGCTAGGTAGCATATAATTATTCCCCAGGTGACATGAAGTAAAATGGGCAACGTAAATCTACTAAAGAGTATAATTATCTCCAGGTACCAGGTCCACATGAGACATTATCTAACACCTGCAAAAGCCAGCAGATTGTTAATTTTCACCTGTTGCATCCATAGGAAATATTGCAGCGAGCAGCTAAAAGCAACAGGCAGCTACTTCACACAAATGAAATGTTAAGGACAAAACAGAACTTATGTCTGAGATTTGTGTCAAGGGCACTGAATAAGAGCCAATATGACATAGTGGACTCACTGGGTGAGGAGGTCAGTTAAATAAGCATGGCATTCTTCAGCAGGTGGGAGTGAAAATATTCTGCTGTGCTTCTGTCAGCCAGCAAGTCACCCAGGGACTTTGCATAGCTGCCTAGCTGTCCTCTGGAGCTCTGCAGGGTGGATAACCATGGCACAAAACCAGTCATGCCCATCGGGGCTGGCCCTTCTGCCATCCCCCCAGCACGGGAGGTACCGCACAGACAGACGCCTTGCATGATGCCTGATTGTTAATATATATTTATATATTGAGGTGTGGAGCTGCAAAGGAAATGCCTGTCAAGAAAGCCATAAAGCAAGTTAAGTTTTATGCTGTTCTTGTGTAAATGTGAAAACAGAGACGTGATACTAAGTGACATCTATCAGAGTCTGCAGATGACACGGGGYGTGTATCTCCTATAAGAGAATAGGATTCTGCTGGTTGATCCTATACAATCAAAAGTATTTACATAATCTGTAGAAAGAGGAGCCTTCAGGAACAAAYGCTGGTAAATAGCCTAAAGAGTGCTTCAAATGCAGAAAAAATAAAGTTGATGACTTAAAAGAAAAAATTGTCTTCTGTCTTCCATTAAAATAAAAAAAACCTACTGAATCAAGAATCTTATTGCATGATATAAAATGTCAAAATTGACATCTGCCTTTAAATTTTACACTCCTCCAGTGGATGTAACCTGAAGTATCCTAAAGCAAGATACTTCCAGTGTTCCTAAACACRCAGTCACCTTTCCTTACTACTCTGACATGATTTGGAATGAAGTCTTGAAAATGAAGTTTCCAAAGCATTTGATATTGCAAGGACCTCTTGCTAGGCTCAATATTCAGAGGGATTTTGATTTACTGTTACTGTACAATGTATTTTATAAACAGAGGGATGCATGTGTTTAGGACTCTTCAAATAATAATCTTCTACACTTTGGTATTAGTCAAGAGATGGATATTATTCTATAGAAGAAGTAGTATTTTCARGATTTTAAAATTTAACACTTAACTATTGCAATCTTTTAAATATGAGGTTTCCAAAGCATTAGTTGCTACTCAGAACCTTGACTGCACTTAAGATCATCACATTACAAATCTAGAATATGCATGGTAATGCCATTAATGGAGAAGTGGGTAAGTAACCAGCCCACTGATGGTACTGCAGAAAACAGAGATCCCATGTTCATGCGACACCAATTAACAGTGTGGTTTTTGAAGAATGCCAACTTGACAAGGCATTGACAAGTACTGGAAACTTAAGTCTCGAGAGTGTATGAGACATGACAGAGGCAGCATGAGTTCTCCCACCCTTCCTTCCCAATACTCTTCAGGCCTGACTTCCCATATTCTGTGGAAAGAATTGATTTGCGATGCCTGCTCCACAGTTGTTATCTGTGAGTGACCACCAGCAGGCCTGCTGGCTAGTGCCAGTTTTGACAGGGGATTATGTTGTGAAATGACATTTGGGTTTTGTCCCTGCTCAATAGCAAACAGTGGTGAGGAACTAGGTCAYGAGACAACTTCCCAGGATAGGAAGGTGTCAGAGTTTTATGGGCAAACAACTTTATCTGTCCTTTTCTTTTAGGTTATGTTCGGTTACCAGAGGGGGAATAAGGGGGAGAAAAAAGTTTACCTGCCTGAAAGGAAAGAGCTTATGTACAGAGCAGAAAAATATTTGATTGCCTGAAAGTAGAAGTGCCTATTAGAAAGAAAATAAACATTGCCTGAGAGAGGAGCTTACCCACTTACTTCAAAAAGCCTGACTGCTTCCAAAAAAAGAATTCACCTGCTAGGATTCAGCTCAGTGGCTTTGCTGCCATGTGCTGGAAAGCAAAACGCTGAAGCAAGGTCTATACTCGTTACTTCTGCGCTATAACACAGTCAAAACAAGGCCATCAATTAATTTCTGCACAATAGCTTCTTTAGTTTTCAAATCTACTGTGCTTTGCTCACTGCTTTCAAAGCAATCTTGGAAAGTAAGGGTGCTATGAAAAGTGCTAATCTTTTCATCTTTTTTGTATGGGTTTAAGAAGGGAACAGAGTCTAGAAGTTATTCATCACTTACAAGGCATAACGTGAAATTTTCTTGTGCTTTTGAAGTGATTCCCCTGCATATAATTGACTAAACTGATTAAAGCAACTGTTGAGTTGAAAGTCTTCCAACCAAGGTCTGAAAAATGCCTTCCTGTGAAATGTTTAATATTTCTTTTTATATGATCTCCTTATTAGGCTGTTCAACTTTGTATCCTGGGAAAATTATGATTTTTCAGGAAATTGGATTCTATCTCCTCACTCTTTCTGTAGCTGACACCATTTTCTTGGGGCTTTGTTTTTAAGGACTGACCATTTTATTTCAGCCATTTTATTTTTTAGAAAACATATTATTCTGCAGCATAGCACATTATTTAATTATTGCATGCCTTGATTTTCAGGGCCCACCCTTTCTAAGTTYTATGTAAAATGAAGATTTTATGTTTAGAACCAAAAATAAGTTTTTRCCATAATGAAAACATTTAAGACATTTTTACATACTGTATTTCTCCAACTAAAGCGTTTATTTTTATCATATATGAGAATTTCACAGCATCACAGAATGGTTGAGGCTGGAAGAGACACCTGGAGGGCATTGTGTTCAGGCAGGGGCRTCGTGTTCAGAGCAGAACCATCTCCAGATGGATTTTAAACATCACCAGTGATGGAGACTTCAAAACTTCTCCAGACAGTCACTCTGTCACTGTTCAGTCACCTCTCTRTACTCAGTGCACATATGTACACTTCTATTTTATAGATATTTTATAGTTATAGATATCTATTTAGCCTATGCATTTATGATAAAAACCACTTTTTATCTGTGTGCTTGCCACACACACTATGTGGTTTTTTTCATGCCCTCTCATTAAAAACAAATAACCACAAGCCACCTTACACTGAACCCTGAACCTTTTCATAGCATAGCTTCTGTCCTTATTAATCTTTAAAAAATCCATTTTTGGGAAAAGAAAAAGCAAACGCAAATTAATGTCCATKTTGTGTTCACATATTAAGATCCCAGTGTAGCTGATTTTCCTTCCCATTTAATACCTGGTAAGGTGGGTGCATTTCTAGATCCTGGTGTGCATCCTTACCATCCATAAACCTGTGCTGCTAAAGGCATATCTGGAAACCAGATTGTGCAAGATGCAGCAATGTAAGCTTTAAAATAATWCTTAAAGCCTTCAAATAAAATTTAAAAAAAAATAAAGCATCTGGAAGACTTTGTWCTTCATTATATTTGTCTATATATTTTTAGACACTACATTATCTATTCATAGTTCAGCAGGTATGCCAGGCTCATCAGTTTCCAAATTATTTGCTGGCTTCCTGGCACACCTCTTAGTTATTTTTATCTGATATTTCAAATAAATTACAAAATGCCTTGAATTGCATGATTAGTCCATTATGTATTCTGTTTATTACAATTATATGAACTTTTGATTAACCTCCATAAGTTTCATGAATAAATTACCTGGATCGAGGAAACTGCCAGTTAATGTTACAATGTTCCAGTGAGGAGTTTCCAAGAGATTAGTCTGCTTTTTTTAGAGGCAACTTTTTTCCTCCCTGCTTCTTTTAAAAGGATTACATGCTGCTGTTGCTCAGGTTCTATGAAGAACACACAAATCTATTTTGCAGCCCCCTCAAAATGAGTGGGTGCAAAATTTACTCACAGGATCACATCTTTGGAGGATGATTTGTGCCCTTTTAGATATTGATGGCGCAGCCATTTTAACATGATGAGGATAAATTGTGCTAATCATCATGAGGCTTCTAAGCTGTACTAAATTACAGCCCAGAGATTTCTTCCCTGCGTCTTCTGTGAGTGGTGTTAAACAATTTCTTGTTGAGAAATAGAAAAAAAAAACTTCTCTACTTTCCACCATGCATTTATCATGAGGAAGAATCGTAAGTCTAGATAGTCGCCAAAGGTTGGCTCGGCTTTTCCCCGAAGATCCTCCCATATCCATTTCAGAGAGGTCTATTTTTTGGGTGGAAAATTCCATTCAGGCAGACGGACTGGCATCACCACTTTATAAAGGTGATCGAGGAAACAGAATTCAGAACTATGGGACACGTGGCCTTTGGGTGCATGCTGAAGTCAGGAGGGAAGGCAATGACCAAGACAGCATCTTGCCTCAAGGCAGCAACCAGATTGACTGCACTCAACACCTGCTGTGTGCTGTAGGATTAGGGCAAGATAAGAAACGGGAGAGCTTTCAGCTGGCCTGTCAAGAACAGGTAATAAACCTCTAGAGAGAACCTGTTGGTAAAAGAAAGCCTGAGGYCATAGGAATTGATTGGGCAGAGAGAGGCATGGGGCTGCAGAAGGCTGTGTACTGTACAAAAGATCTTTTAATACAGAATAGAAGTACTAATCACGATGACATAGGGTCTGTCTGCAAAACTTGAGTAGCACAGAGATGTCCACAGGAGCATCTCAATGCTGGTCCTCAACACCATCACAGCAATCGAACGGCTCAAAAAAGAGTTTGTGCAGCAGACCCTCAAGAGGTGCCCAGGAAATCAGAAGGAGGTTAGGGAGAGCCATGGTGAGACTCAAAGGGTGCTGGACAAGCCATCAGAACCCACTGAGTGTGGTCTGCYGGCCTGGCTCAGCAGTGTGCAGCTGTTCCAAGTGGATGTTGATATAGAAAATGGATATTTCACCCCTGCCTTAGTGAATCTTTAGACTGATCCTAGAAGATAAAATTTCTTAAGTATTTCTTAAATAAACACACGAGGTCCTGTAARGTCAGAATAATCTGRGGGTTGAGTTCAAATGTGATGGAAAACTACAGGGAATGGTCATCTAACGAGGCTCAGCTATAAATACTATTATTGATATACTGATTATATCTTTTTCCATGCTGCTTTTTCATAGGAGATAGACAGAGATGGTGCCAACTGCTCTCAGCAGCTGGCAGAGACAGAGCTGGCTGAAAACCAGATTTTTGCAGCTCAGATTGGTTAGATAGATGGCATTCAGGAGAAGTATTTCAGACTCAGAATACTGCAGCAAACTATTCCTGAAATCTTTTTATATCAGACTTAAATTTCTGTGGGATTCACAGATCTGTTTGGGGTCAGCTTTCCAGGGAAAAAATGTAACACTGCTGATCATACATGTTTTCTCTTGTGGAAGACTATACTCACAGTAAATGTACTCCCTTTTCTGTGATCTGTAATCACAAAAGTCCCAAGATGTCTGCAGGAGAGGAAAAAGGGCTAAGGCCAAGCACCCCAATGACATTACTCTTCTCAGTGAGTACCAGGGTGCCAGCTGAGGGAAGGCAAGTGAGAGCCAGGAGACCCAAATGATAATAAAAGAGTGAGGACTAAAATGAAAAGCACTCTTCTATTGATCAACATGCCAGTACAGATGCTGGAAAGCAAACAAGAGAGATAAGGAAGTGAACATTTTTTAGGTGCTAAAAGAAGAATTTTTTTTTAAAGTAAATGTGAGCGGACAGGTAAGGTTGTAAAATATGTTCTTGCTACAGGATAAAGTAAGGAGCATTAGAAGTGTAAAGAGGCATGAATTTAAGTAAGTGAGCTATTTATTATAAAAAACTAACAATGCATRCAGTTGAAGTTCAATGATATTTCTTTGCAGCAACCCCTCCAAACAGTGTTAGAATTACATAGGATTCCATGAACTTTTTGATGTAATTTCCTTCTGTTTCCCAGAAACAATAAAATAATATACAGGAGTCCTTTTGCTTTCCTCAGCGCAGTGACATTTTACAAAAGGTAAAGTAATGCTGCACCTACTGACTTCCCTTGTCTATTTACAAGAGGAAATGTCATCAAGCATTCAAAATGTCACTCCCTACTGGGGTGACATCATGGAAACATCCCTTCCCCTTCAGATGCTGGTGTTTGGAGCAATAAACCATAATCTGCTTAAGGAGATGATGGTTTGGTAGGCAAATGGGACCCAGYTTAATACCTACAGAATGAATTGTGGAGCAAATACATTTGCCAAGGCTGAAGACATTTTCCAAGGAGCTCAGACAAATGTTCAGTGCTGTTGTCTGCCTCTTAAGCCAATTACTGCTGCAATGCAGACAAAGAGGTGCTGTGTCTGCTACTTAGCCATCTTGTTGCAGTCCTTTAAAAGTGTCATGTWCACAGAGAGGCATATTTGTAATCTTTGTACTAAGTACACTTCACCTTAATTGCATCACCTCATGAAATTATACAAACAAGACTTTTCTATTTGTGCTAGAGATTTTCTTAAGCTGTAGAAATAAGAGTTGCCTATAAATTTCACAGGATACAGTAAGTGGGTTTAGGACACACACTTTTTGGTGAATTTATTATTTATGGAAAAATAGACATAATTCTGAAATTTCTTTCTGTCATTAGATGTCTACCAGATTMATCTCCTGCTGTTTATTTCTTGTTTGCACCCAGACTTTTTTCTGATTCCAAATAAAACATAAGCCATAAAACAAAATAAAATTTCAGAAAGAAATTATTTGATATGAATTACCTACTTAATTTCTTCATTATCAAATAAGGCAACAAATATTTATGACTAGAAAAAKGTCTTTAAACAAAGACTAACATTATGTCCCTTTTCCATTTTAACCTGTGTTATCGAAGAGAGACATACATGGGTTCTTGTAGCCTAAGGACTTGCATAGGCATAAATCTCAAAGTGATTCCTAAATTAAATCTACATTATGATGTTAAAAAAATCCACCTCTGGGGTGGTGGTGTTGTTTTGTTTTGTTTTTTGGTCTGTTTTTTTTGGTTTTTTTTTAATTCTTCAATTCTTGATTAAATTGCAGCTAAAACTTAAATAAATACAGGTATCACTGTGGTGGTTCTCCTAATCACTCATAACCTGCTACTGCTGATCTCAGCACCATTATTATGGCACTCAGCCCCAGAGGCCTTGTGAGTACTGAGGAGCAGCTGTGTAAAACCTTATGATAGACACCAGCTTGAGATTTTCCAGCCCCTAAAATTAAGTATGCACTGAGTTTCTCAGTCCTACCACCAAGCTAGAAATTTGGGCTATATTTATGAAAATTCTCAGGTGAAAACACCTGAGAAGTTTTCCATTAGCTTGCAAGAGAAAAAAGGGGATCGTGAAGGATAAATAATTTTTACTCACATTTAACCTGAGCATCTGAGCACTTACCCAAGGTCATTCAGTGAGTCAGTGGCAGGRCTGACTGCAAGCTTTCCTCCATCTTCTATGCTCTCACTATCAGACACAGTTTTTAGGTTTCTCACATTTTTATAGATCTTTCCAGCCTGGCAAAATTCACTGGGGCTCTGATGAGTTGAGAGCCAGCGCGCGGCTCATCTGAATCCCCTAAATTTCTGAAGATTTCCTATCACAAGATTACACATTTATTTTTAGTGGCTGTGCCACTTCTAATGGGAGCGCAAACCCCAAGAAAAACAAAGTTTATAAAATTATCAGAAAAACCTAAGATTCTCAGACTTCGAGATGATTCCATTAGCRTCAATGGGTAAGATGCATTTTGTGGAGATAAAGTTACACACAATTCAAAATTCATCTGAATATTCCAAAATTAAATGAAAGAGCTCTTCTCTAGAGATAAACTGAGAAACCATATTCTTCTTACTTGGTTCWGCTAAATCTTTATCAATTTTTTTTAACATTTTTTTTCTCTCTTGTTATTTATAGGGATCACTTATTAATAGCTCAGTTCAAATTAATGTGAGGATGCAAGWGCCCTCATCCCAAAAGTTCTCTCAATTACTGAAATCAGCTGAAATAGAATTTTTTATGGGATATTAAAATAGTAATGTTACATCCACATGGTGCAGACATCAGAGGTTCACTCATAGACACTGGAAAAGGAAAAAAAAACTCCAAGACACCAAAATAAAGACAAAATCCAATACTCTCCAAATGTTGTTATAACAGGATTTAAGATTCATTAGACCATTATAATACTCTTTTCAATTGCTTCAATGCAACTGAAATACTTTATATAAGAGCAAATGTAATCTGTATGTCTTATCTTCTTGAAAAATGGATGAAAAAAATACTAAAAATATTTACATTAAAGTCAACTTCTGGACTACAAATAAATAGCCTGGAGCTGTTGTACGGATGAAACACTGTTGTAGTAGCTCACAGGCTAGCTTCAAAATCAAAATAATTTTGATATTAAAGCTAACCAGCTAATCTCCATTAAAGAAGAATTTAAAGAACTGATATTAATTAAAAAAATTCTAGTTTTCAATAACTTATTTCTTAATTTAGAAAATCTATTTTTATTACTCTTGAGCTAAACTGATTAGGAAAGAAGTGAACTATTACCTCTCACAAACTTCTAGCTACAAACATTCAAATCCAAAACAAAGACACTTCTAGAACTTGTAGAAGTTTCCAAATCTTTCACTGCAAAACAAATTCCTGCTGGCATTAGTAACTGAGGAAATCATTACAGATATATCTGTGTTATGGTTCCCAGGAAAAAATTCCTCTGTTTGTCACAATTTGGGTGAACCTCAGTTTCTCTCAGGAAAGATCCAAGCACACATCCCTCTGTCACACCATTTCCATACAGAGAGATGCTAAAAAACTTCCCCCCTCCTCCAGTGTCACCATGATATTTTCTGAAAAATCTTCTTTGCCCAGAATTTTTTCTCCTGAGAAGCTGAGAAGCCTCAGAAGAGAAATGAAAGCAATAATTATCTGATTGCTTTGGAATGTGGTTCTGGAGGTTGCTTTACCAACAGGTGCATCTTTGGTTGGTTCCATGTGAATTGTGTTGGCTTCATGACCAATCCCAGTCCAGCTCTGTCAGGACTCTGGTCAGTCACGGGTTTTTATTATTCATTCCTTTCTGGCATTCTGATATATCCTTTCTCTTTCTTTAGTATAGTTTAGTATAGCATTTCTTATAAAGAATCATATCATATCATAATAAATCAGCCTTCTGAGAACATGGAGTCAAATTCTCACTTCTCACCTCATCCTGGGGACCCTCACAGCACCATACTCCAGCATGAGCAGACAGCAGACCTGCAGGTCTGTCCAGAAATACAGCCCTGATCCAAAAGAATTGAGAATAGATCATTAAAAATTCATGGTATTAAACAAATATTTGTTTCAGCTACCTTATTTTCTCCTGGATAATTGCTTTTACCTTTGCTTGTAATTTGTCATTGATGAATGAACATGTGACAAAAGGAATATTTAGCTTCCCATTGCAACTGTTGAAAGAAATGGGCCTGGTGGAAGCAACTGAGCCATCATTGATCCCCATCCACTCGCTGCTAGGACAMAGCAGCCCGTGGGCTGAGAGAAGAATGGTATTCTGGAAGTTCTGCCTCATGAATTGTACTTGTTTAGAATACACAGCCAGGCACAGAGATGGTTTAAATCCCCTGAACTGACACTCTCTTCAGGTGGACAGGTCTCCCTTTATTGCTGGCTGGGGTTTATGTACAAATCACAAACGGGACGGGGCTGCTGTGGAACTGCCTTGAGCTGTTTGATTTTCCAGCATCAGCCTCATTCCATGGTTATGACAATGGGAAGATGCCACCAGCTCACATCCCAGGCAGCAGACCAAGAACTTAATGTTACAACTCACTTTATAAGTTTTTTGACCAATCCCACAAAGCAAAAGCACATTGACAGTAGTTCCATGCAACCACTATAAGCACACGTACCTTTGGTTAAAACAATGCTTGCTTATTTCCAATACAATACCTGCTTGTAAGCCTTAAAACACAATGCACAGAGCTCCATTATTAAGCTTTAACCTTCCTAATATCTTGCTAGATAAACTTTCTGTAGCTTAGAGAGTTAKTCTAGACAAGCATTAAYACACAKACCATTGTTCTATTTGTCCTTGCTTTTCTACAGTTTAAATAATTTTTCTGCTGACCAATCTCATGMCTGCTGCTTAGCTCTACTCACAGTTCTGCTGTCTCTGGGGCCTGCATTTTGCAGCTTTCCCAAAACCCCCTGATTTTGTGGATTCCCACATCTCTTGTGCAATCAGACACAGCATTTGGYAGTGCTTCATGGTTTCCTAGGCAGAGTGCTCGGGTTTGGGCTCTTTCCTGAAAGACAAACTCCAAGGAGCATGTTCAATTTTTCAGCCACCTGAGCATTGACTTATAGAGCTCTTTCTGACATCCTGCTTTTGGCTCTGCTTGCTCCCCTGTTGCTACTTTATCATGCCCACTAGGCTGTACATGAAGCACCTGAAGGATGGCTGGGAAGGTACAAAACAAAAAAAAACATCCTTCACATCCGGACACATCACGCCTGCTGGAGCRCAGCATGGCTCAGGGAAGGTTTTAAGAACACTGAAAGAGTAACTGCATTTTATTTCCACACTCTTGTGGAGTCCTTTGAGGACTGTAGGAGAGCAATGCGCATATACCCAAGCTCTCCAGCCCTATAACACAAAATTCTRCAAGTGTGAACAAATCCAAAAGTAGTAGATTATCAAGATCATCCAAACAGAGGAATCTATGAAATAAATAAATTCTCCAGGCACAGATAAAAAAAATATTYTGATCTTTAGGACCTCCCATTTAATAATGTTAAAGCTCATTACAAATAGTAATACACCATGCCTCATGATGGGTGGTAATATTAATAGTATCTTTCTGGCCAGCAGTCTGATTTTCATAACGTGCCTGTTCATTCATTCATATATTTTATGAGCATAATTACAACAACTGTGTGTTTCTGTTGGCCTGTTATGTGCATAAGTAGCTATTTGCATCTGCAAATATCTCATTGACGTGTATGGTCACTGTTATGTCTGTGTGCATAATTTAGATATGCAATTGCAAACATCGTAATGTTCACATATTTATAAGAAAAAATGTCCATGAGCTGSGCCATACATCCTGCAGTGTCAACTTTGTGGCACAAATGTGAATGCAGCACAAATTGTCAGACTCCCAAGCCTGCAATTTAATCACGGAGCCTCACATATTAGAAGAAGAATGAGAGATGTAAAAAACTGAAAGAAACAGCCCAGCAAGGATAATGGTGATCCACCTCAGACTCCCTTTTTGACTTTGTTAAATTGTTAAGGCTAAGGGATAAGCCCTCTTGTTTCATAGAATAGATCACCCTGAGTGATGTCTTGTGAAATAATCCTGTGGGAGTAATAAAGCAGCAGAGATTCAGCACCAATCTGTGCAAAGATTGATCAACAGGGTTCTTTTTTATTCTGTTCTCTAATTTTTAATCTATTGAATTGAAGGATTTTAAGTTCCTGGACATTTTCCAAACACTTCTGTTTCCTGGCTACCGTGTGGATTTGTAATTCAGTCTTCTAGGAACAACAAAATAAACCACAAATATGATTCTGTGATTCTAAAGGATACTTGTGTTAAAGAAAAAAATTGATTTAATTCATTGAGCTATCCAAGGTAACAATTTTTGTTGAGCCATAACATAAGAGTGCATGGCTATAGGGCAAAAGGAAGCAAAATGAAAGAGAACATCAGGAACTTTTCTGGAAAAACTACATTGTGTTTCCTGAAAAGGACTACCAACCTTTGAACTCATACTAAATGTAATTCAAAACATCACAGCACACACACACACACAAATGATGAATAGCGAATAAGAAGAAGAAAACACAAAAATTCTGTTTTCTCTAGGGCATCAGGAGGCACATGASAGCAGAAGGGCAGGAGAATCCACAATTTTTGGACAAGGCCTGTGTTGGGAGCTATAAAAATCCCCAAAATTGAAACAACACCTTGACATCAAGAGCAGGAMTAAATGGCTGGAACTGAAGTCCAAATTTGTGTCCCCATACCTTACTCCTCAATAAATATACTTCAATATATGGAGTAGCTACCTCTTTATTTCATTCAGCATTCATAACTATCACCTTATTTATCAAGAATATGACAAGTTAGTTTAATATAAATCATGTAATCACATCCATCACAATTTCAGTATTTTCACATGTAATTAACTTATGCTTTCTTAAAACAAAGCTCCTCAGACACCCTCAAAAGGTAGATGCTTAAGTTCCCCAAAAAAAGAGCAGCAGATGTGACACTTGTACACAAAAAACCCCCAAGACCATCTCTAATCTATTTATTTTTTCCACTGTAGTAAGAAATACAACAAGTGGTCTACTTGGACTGAAAACTGAGGTTCTCCTCCCTTCAGTGCAATATTTCTGGAGGAAAAGAAGAAGAACAAAAAAGTGACATAATTGCTGCTAACACTGGGTTATTCAGATAGAAAGGAAAATTCTGAAATTTGTTTTCTTCCTGTCCAAATTAGTTTCATCTTTTTCTATTGAAAAGATTTTTTAAAAAGAAAAAAAAAAGAGGAAATAATCCAAAGAGCAGGGACCAGAATTTGAAACTTCTTTCATGTCTCTGAAAGTGGAAGAAAGTGGCAGCTTACTAGTCCAAGGCCTTTGTCTCTTGCTGAACCAGACAGGTAACAGAATTTTGCCTGTGAACTGCATTGCTGTCACTGACGGTTATGATTACTCACTAAAACTGGACCATTTTTCATACCTGGAATGGAGAGCAGGTATTTCAGCACCTGTACATCCAAAGAGTGTTTATGTGTCTAATGTCCCTTTATCCCCCAGGGTAATCTTGGTTACTTCTTCCCATTGCTGTCACTTGTGAACTGGTGGGATGTGGCARCTTTATTTTGCTTGAAAGAAATTCCAGCAGCCAAATTTCTCTTCCAGTTTGAATTTTGATTTCGGTATTGCCAACAATAATCTACTTWTTCCTTTCTTCCACATTTTATCTTTCTGTGAAGAATCCTTTCTGACAGCAGGTAGGGGATACCAAAGCTGACTTTTGCCCATGGACATTCTGTACACCACCTGTAGCAAACAAATCAAACACCCTTTTGCCTGAGTGTATGAGTAAGTAGGTGACTCTATTTGGAAATATTCATTAAATGGCTTCAATATTTTTCATATTACTTCACAGTCATTAACATATTGGGTGAAATTACGCTCTCAATTACAGAGGAGTAAATCTGAGGTAATTACATGAGCACGGAGTATGATAAAAATCTGGTGCAAAATAATTAGAACCTTTCAATTGCTTTTGGTGAAACTTCACTAGTGGAATTACATAAATTAATAATGTCCACCAAGTTGTAGGATGTCAGAGAATTCACAGATGCACAGATACCGAAAATGCAGTCTTCATTTGCRTTGTTCACAGGACACATATCAAGTAAAGCAAACAAATGAAGCTCCAAGGTTCTGGTAATCACTGTTAGAACTACTYATGATCTTCACCCTTTTGGTGGGAACACAACTAATCCCCTTGATAAACTGAGCACCAATGACCTTCGTTAAAAATTCACTGAAAGCTCACTGGGCAGATAATAGCTATTAACCTTAAATTATGTGGACATATAATTATCCAGATTGGATTCTCTGAACACATATTACAGGGGCACAGCCTGTCTCCCCCAGCAGCTCCCTGCCCATACACACATTAGCAAGATCCTATTCTGAACACATTTACAGATGCAAAAACATTAAACAAACTTTTCACTGTTGAGAAAAAAAAATCGATGTGCTACAAGATAGGAAACATCAGAATTAAAATGGCACATAAACATATTCCCATCTCTACTAACACATGCATATGGATTTCAGTTTTGGGCTTCACTTGCATTCTCCTGTGGGAACACTCTCCTTCAGCACAGGATGGTGCACACGCAGAGAAGCCCTTCCATTTTCTTTTTTTCTATTCAATACTGTTTTTCATGTCCTGAACTACTACAGAAATGTAAATTCCTTATTCTGTRGCATTTGACTGCTTCACCAACATCGACGTGTGCTATTCTTCCAACAACATTTATTAATGACATGGGCCAATTCCTGTCCTAGCAGAAGTTCATATATCCAGAAAAATARTGCTCAAAAGATGGTCAAGGCAAATGTTGAATGGAAGGAAATACAGAAATAAGTAATACAATTCTTTAAAAGTATCTGCATAATGCCTCAGTTTCAGAGGAACTGGGCTGTGCATCATACATGATTTCTTACCTATCCTGGGGTGCCAGGAAGGTGATAGTGGAGCCCTGGAAAAAGTTAAAGATAGAATCTAAAATGTTAAGCTTTGTGTTTTCTCAGATCAACTGYACCTGCGTAAGCAGTATGATAAATGATATAATTGTTAGATGTGATGATTGTTTAGTAATTAAATATAATTATTATATAACCATAAGAAGAATCATGAGARACTATGTTGGAAATTCAAAGGGGGCTATGTTTAGCTGAAATCCATGTATACAATAGAACAATAGAAGTTTAATAATTAACATGAAAGTTATGTAACKATAGAGTATAAAACACGCTCATCTCGAATGTATGGTCAGAATTAGATTTGGGTGAAAACCACCCCAGTTCCCAGAGCTCTTAATAAAAAGCACCACATATAATCATCACGTGATTATGTGTTTCTGAACRCTAACAAAGGGACTTGTTTGTTTGTTTTCTTGTAYTTAAGTAACCTGAAGTGCAGGCAGGGAGAACCCAGAGGTGGCTCATTTTGGGGACAGCCTGCCAGGCTCTGGGATCTGGGCTGGACCTGGCATTGGAGAGCTCAGGAGCTTGCTGAAGTTTCATTGGGAATGACACCCACCAACACAGACACCTGCTGAAAACACTGCAATCACTTGAAAAACAAGGAGCTACTGGGCAAAAAGATGGAAGCAAAAATTATGTGTGCCCAAAATCAGTGAAAGTGGATAATTTCTTGCAGCATGTGTTATCATTTTATATCCAGAGGTCATAAATCCAGTTCTCCTGGACACCACCTGCAGTACTGAAGGCTCAGCTATCCTCCCACACAGGKATCAGGTCTCCAAGGCAGGGAAAAAGCTTTCGTGTCTCTGTCTGGTTCAGCATTTCCCAGGAAATCTATGACAGATGAAAGGATAGCATCAAATTTATCCAGCTTTCCTTGACAACACACTAACAACAAAATAATTCAACTTTTCAGGGCAAATACAGTTCATTGTTAACAAAAATTGCTGCTGTTTCTTATGAAGATTAAAAACCCCTCTTTTTCAGGTCAACCCTTTTTTCCCCTACCTCCTCAGCTTCTTTCATGCCCAAAATAAAAATAAGCTGATTTAACTCATAARAATACATTCTCAATATTTTTAAAGATTGTCTTTTTCATCTCTTAAAATGATTTAAAACAAATAGTCAAACAATAAGCATTTCAAAAAGTCACCCACTTGTATGTTTGAAAAGACATTTTTCTTTTTTGCCTTGTAATCACCATAAAATTTTTTAAAGTGACCTTTTAAAGTGACCTACTTTCATACCCTGCAAACTGCATTTTTTGCAAGGTAAAATTTCCTAACTTGCTGGTTTGACTGAGTGATCTCTGTAATTTTTCAGCATGTTGATTTCCAGCCAAAATGATTAAATGTAGATAACATATAAATGACTTGAACAAAGACTTACTATGAAAATAGTCGCCAGCATTGATCAATACTGGTCTTTATTTCTGTTGTTCCAAATCCTCACAGTGTTTCTTGTTGCATTAGTGGTTAGCTGTGGTCTCCCCCAGTCCAAATTAGAGCAATGCATCACCAGAATTTCAGTAAACAGAAACGTTAGGCCATTATTATGGTTAAAAGACAATGTGACATTTCACTTGCATAGAAGAAACTTTGCAATTTTGGTTAGCAGTGCCAACTCATCAGTGTGTTTTTGCACCATGCAGGTATTGCTGATGCTGATATTTTATTTTWTTTTTCATTTTTTCAAGTGAAAGGAATTTAAAAAAATAGTGCAGAATGATCAGAGTATTGCATCAGTCAATGCCATCGTTTTCTCCTCAGAGACACAGAGGATAGAAAAAAAACAAACAACTTATCCTCATTTTGGCTTTACACTGCACCTTTTTTTCATTTTTATGTAAATCACTATCCAAAACCAATATGTCATCTCTCTGGAAAAATGTCATCATGAATCTACAAGAGAAATGCATTTTCAGTTGTGGAAAAAAAAAAGGCAGCAAAAGCTTTAAAGATCTCTGTGCTTTATGAAAATATTTGCCCTTCAAACATAATGCACATTAAGGATGTATTAGAGTTCTGAGGACAGAAGATAATAGAGCTCTAAGCAAAGACACTGTTGGACTTGAATTTCACCAGAAGTAGTGGTGCCAATGTAATTTTGGTGGTGCTCACCATCTTTTCTCAATCCAAYGGTAGTACATATTTCTCACCTGTTGCAGTAAAAGCATAACCCGTATGTAAAGATTTTTAGCTTTTAAAAAATCGTGTATTTAGAGAACTTTGTAACAAATTGTTTTGAATCTAAAAAAATGGAGGGAGAGAACACTGGCATTTTCAGTCAAAACCTTACTGGAAGAGTCAAATTTAATTTCTCAAGAAAGCAGTCTCTACTCCTTCAGCGAATGTGTTTGCCAATCTACACAAGATCTCTGAACGTAGTGGTCTCTCAAATTCAATATAAATTCTTTATATTTATTCCTGAAATTTAGAGTATATTAAGTTACGGTTGGAAATGACAAGATCTGTTACTTTTGGGAAATGGCTCGAGTTAGGAGGAAGAAAGAGACTACAAAATGAGGCTTTATATAGAAGCCTTTCATCTCTAAGGTATCTCAAATTGCTTTCAGAAAAAAAAAAACAACCAACATTGCTACATCAATCATATAAACCCAGAGAACCCTTCAGAGGTGGCAACATGAAGTCAACAACTGTTCACAACTCAGTTCAAAGTGCAGAAAGGTTTATGGAGGTTGCTGCAACCCAGAGATGGTGCAGTATAAAAAGTATACATTCAGGCTGCTTGGACGTGTCAGCTGGAGTGTTCATGTGTGTGACTCTGAATTGAACTATCAGCTCAAATTTAAGTCTTTGGGGGATGGTTTCTGTGTGTTTTCTTATGCTTGCTACAACACTGCTTTTGAGAAACCTCCTTCTTTCCAAGGCAGTTCCATCACCTGTGGCCTTCGACATGACCAACGCGATCAAGGTTTAGCAAACATGATACATKGGCCATGTAAGAACAGATTCCTGGGTTTCGCATTAATGTTTCTTATTTTGATCTTATTTACACCCTGTAAATACATTGCAAGAAAAAAAAAATTAAATTAAGTGTCAATTTTAAGAAGAAAAATTRGATGAGAGCACTACTAATTCACACATATCTACAGTTTCTATAGTGTAATGTCAGTTATGCTATGATATGGACATTAAAGCAAAGCCCTGCAATCCCAAGAACACCATTTATACTTTCTTTTAACAGTTTTTTTTTCCAAATAGGTGACAAATATAGAAACAACTAAATGCATCTGAAAATTCCAAGTGTTCTGAAAATATGTTTTGGTAACATCAAAAGAAATAAACACATTCTTAAGCAGAAAGACTACTTTAAGATGATAAGCATGATTTGTTGAAGAGTTTTTACTGCTCAGAAATAATACTTTACATAAATAKGGAGGTGATGCTTCATCTCTCACTAGCAAACCAAGGAGGGAATCAGGACACTTGTTCCATTGATTCCTCGTTTGCTTTTGGGGAGAGAGAGGGAAAACACAACACTAGCAGGAAGTAGCTTTCTTGGAAAAAATGTTGACCTTGGTGAAAAATCCKATCTAGAAAGCACTTAGGTAAATTTGATGTCTAAACCAGCAAATCAGGGCCCCTAATGCTGGGAGCTCTGGGTAGAAACCCTGCTCATTTCTTGTTTCTTTGTGTCTACCAGTGAGATGATAAAGACCATGGAAGTCAAGGTACAGCAGTCACTTCAACACCTAAAGAGGTAATATTGGCAAGATAGTCAAGAATATGTTAAAAAGAAATCCAAGAACATTCCTCTAAGGACAAGGAAATATTTCCCATTTYTTTGTACAAGTGAAGGAAAAAAACCAAGAAACTGTTGAAAACATCCTCAGCTTCAGCCCTGTTTCCCAAARTGCCAAAAGATACCATTGCTACTGACAAGATAGACATTGACCCAACCTCTTTAAAAATTAAATTTCTAACTAGGAGTCACTTTTGGAAATAATAAAATACAAGCACCAAATTACGTACAAAGGGCATGAAATTTGTGTTACTTGCCCCAAAAAAGCAAATGCCATTAAAATTGTGTAAGAATTGTGTTAAAATTGTCATTTTTTTCAGAATGTGGGAAAACTTATTTTCACTTTTACTTTTGGCCCAAGTCAAYTGACATACTTGTGAAAGTCTCATTTTTTGTTCAAAGTACCAAGCAGAGCAGGGAAGCTTAAGAACCTGTGTGTGCCTGTACAGGTGTGCACATGCAATATTACTGTAACAATGAACTGCAAAGAACCAGAGGAGTTCTTTGGCATAAATCTAACTGGCATAAATGTCTGTACACTTTTACACTTCACATGGAAATACACGACCAATTTATATAGTGCTGTTCTGCAAAAATCAGTTCCGTTCTTTTCCACTAARAATCACACAAATTGTTCTGACCTCTGTGAACTTTCCTAAACATGATGGATGCATTACCTTTATTTTCTGTTTTTCTTTCTTTGTTATTTCTACCTTCCATTGAATTTTTAATTTTATTACACATATATATGCATTTTTTTTCTGTTAATTATCTTTGTAATATCTRTTTCTCTTTCCTCACTGAAAGGGTTAAACTTGTTGCTCCTACCCAAGACCACAGTGTACAGTGTTTACAAGAGCTACATTCTATTCCAAAACTAAGGCTGAGAAAATTACTTCTATTCAATGCTTCTGCTTTAAAAAGGATAATGATTTCATCTGGTTAGAGATGTCTGTACCTACTTAGTTTATTGCAGGGAAGAAATTGCCTGTTCGCTCATGATAAGATAATTTGTCGCCTTGGAAATTAAATTATCCATTCCAGTTTACCTTGAGGAGGAATACTATATAATACCTATTTGTTCCATTACACCCTTTAAATCAGAAATACGCTTTACTCTACAAATATGTTCCGTGTAATCAGAGACATTAAGACAAGTTAAAATAGCCCCTGCCTGCAACCTAATTAGCCTCCAAAGTTGTCAGTTGTGTAAGACTTGGATCCAGTGGAACTAAAATGATATTGAATAAATAATTTCTTTTAAAGAATAAAACTCAGCCTGCAGTACATTTTGAAGATGGCTTTTTATATTTTTTCCATTCTAATACACACGGAAAGCCATCTAGGGTACACATCTTCACCAAACCAGAACAACATTTCTAGGTATCACTACAAGATGGAGCAAGCAGGATCAAACCTCATTTTTCACCTAATAGTTTAAATTCTATAAGGGATTAAGGATTATAAGTATATGGCTAATGTGGGGTTTTTCCTGCTTCTGCCAGACTGTGCTTAAATACATAAATATGGTCTGTTTTTCAGAGACACCAGTTTGTAAAATTACCATTTCTCAACCAGTTTTGAAGTCCAAGCTGAGCGAAGGGGTTTTAATATTTAAAACCTGCTACCACAAACCCACAGTAATTAGGAATGGCCATAGTTCTAGGCCAGGGAGAGCACATCAGAAATGCTGGGTAGGGCATGGTAGGACACAGCTCTCAAGGCACTSTTTGACAATAGGCTCTCCTAACAGCTTCTGAGTCCTCCATAAAGCTCATCTGTGGAACCACATAATCCAAGCGATTCATTAACTTCTTGCAGACAGAAATTTGGAATAAAAAGAAAAAGAAAAAAGGCTAAGAAAATTAGATTTTTCCATAGCATATTTTTTCCAGCCTTTAAGTAGTGATGAAGAGAAGCTGGTCTTGTGATGGTGATAATGGATTAGGAAACRAAGCCTTGTGCTGTTGGCTCTGACACGGGCTCTGTGCCTGATCTTCAATGAATTGTGAAATCCCTGTGTTCCTGTTTCTCCTCTCTCCTCTTGTGAAATCAGACAATTTTTACCAACAGTGAAAAAACTGTTCAGAAGGTTAATTTGATATTTATTGGATGCTTTAGATGAGAAATATATATAACCGTCCACTTTATTGAGGCTAAAATATATTTATTTTACATTGTGTTCTAGAGATAGGAGTTTCTCATAAAACCATTTTTTTCCYCCCCAAAATACTGGTTTGATACAAATGATCCTCCTCATGGCAGAAAAGTGGCTGAAGAAGTTTTAATAAGGGAGATTTTCAGGTTCCAGAGGGTGTATCTCCATCCATCCTAGAACAACTGGGAAATGCGACCTGCTTTTCCCACTGACACAGATGCTGACTAAGCTAATAAAAATATGTTACAGCTAATAAAAAATATATAATGGCCTTTACCATGACACTAACACTGAAATATCATGACCTTCCTTCACATTATTTGTAATCTTGCTACCTCACTCTCACCCACACATTAACAACTGCTGTATCAGACATAGAATTCAATTCAATAATATTTATCCTGTTGTCTCATTTTGCTAGTTCATGCAGCATTTTGGAAAAGTTGAAAAGAATTCACAAATCTCAGTGGTGGGAAAAAACATATATGCATGGAATTGGGGGCTGGAAATGGGATTTTAAGTAACAAGGAAAGAAAATTTGCCTTCATTTCTAGATCCAATTATTAGTAAATTAATTATATTATTTACTAAGTAGAGAAACATTTACTGAGAGAAAAGTCTGCATGTGAATAAAACATGATTAGATATTAGTAATTAAAATGGCAAAGTGTCTCCATTAAGCTTCAAAAAAGCACTTAAGCAAGCAGGATGCAAGCAACAAAATTGCAAGAAATCTGAATTATTCCAGCATCAAACGAATTGAATTAATTTACTTCTGGATGGCATAGTGTGTGCTCTCAGTAAGCAAGGAGAATAAATTATTTGATTGAAAATCAGGAACAAAATGAGTAAAATCATCATTTGACATAGAAACTGTTGGCCTGATATATTTTGTACTTACCAGCCATTGCATATGAGTGAGAAATAATGGTTGATCCAGGACATCCAGGACTTACTCCCAATTTTCACTGGTTCACTAGTAAAGGGGAGTATGAGAGTCTCATAAAAAATGCCACAAAATATCTTTTTTTTAATGTACATTAGCACAATTGTTTGCAGAAACATTCTCTTCAATAATGTAGACTCTATAGGCAATATTAATGAACCCTTTGCTCAGCTGCATTTTTCATTTTAAACTGGGAAATGCTGCTTTGCCTTTCCTTTTGTGCTAATCCTTTAATATTGGCAGCATRGCCACCAAAAACAACAGTCCATGGACTTTGAATCCTTAAAAAAATAAAACAATAACAAAAAAACCCCTAAGCAAAAATAAAAAGATACCAGAAAATTATAACCAAAAAGTAGGACTTTAGGTTAGATCTTTTTTTGGYAATTTTTATTCCAGGAAAAGATGCACAGACATAATACAGTTAAATTTCAGTCCCAAGTTGTGGTTTTAGCTGTCTGTACTGTTCAGATGCAATGGTTTGAAGTTCATTATTTTTTGTTCTGAAGCCACCCTGCTGTTCTAACCAAAGAAAAAGCAGGTCAGAACCAAGCTATTTAATTAGTGCAGAAGGTAGATGATGCTTAAGCATGCTGCCAATTATTTTCTAACTATTTGTTATTTTCAATCAGGGATAGATTAACAATAGAATTTTGAAAAAAAACATGCAGAAAATAATAATTCATCAAAAATGGCTGTGTGGAGTTAATTTCAGTAAAGGAGAAGGCTGGAAAAAATAGATTATAAATTATTAAACATAAGAATACATCTTTGTTACGTCTAAACAGCACTCAGATCTGTTCCATGAATTGAATAGAAACAAAGTAAACCAATAGACTTCAGTATTAAAAAAAGGCCACTGAGGAGACCTGGAATGATGGAAGCACACAAAGGAGCTCACTAGCATGTGCAATTTTTATTTTCCTGTGTGGTTCAGAGCTTGAGCCAGGGTTTGTCTTTGTGATTCCATCAGAACTCCACTTGTGTACATAGTGCAAGCCACTAAATTTTGCATGATTACTTGCAGAATAAAAGTTGTATTGTTTGCACTACTTTTAACTTTCAATAATAACATAAAATATAAATAACTCTCTGGTAGTTTGGTTTTTTTTTTATTTGGAATGCCCCTCTTTCGATACCTCACACAAGCTGTTATACTCAGAGATGTTATTTTTAATTTTCTGCTCTTATACTGAAATATTTCTAATCTTAAGAACTTTCAGTGTCCCATCTGGAGCAAAGAAGAATAGAATACAACATCTTTTGGGGAATTCTAGGAGGAACTTCATCAAGAGGGGCTCTGTTMATCAGAAATCAGGTTCCTGAGGTGTTGTAACTTCACAAACTTAAAAATTTGTCTCCCGAAGAAACAAAAGCTTGTGATTTGAAATACACCCATTACCCAAACACACCTAAAATCTTCAGACCAGCAGCTTCATGTCAAAGCCAGCACCAGTGACTGCTGTGTTTCAGCCAACACCCAAAGAAAACCATCCTGTATKGTGAAGAAGGGAGCTCTCCCAAGACTTAAAGCATTTTGCAGTAAGCAGAGCTGTGTTTTAATTAAGACAAAGAATTAGTATCAGCAATGCACTAACTGGAATGCTAAACCAGCCTTTTCCCTGTTATTAATGAAAATCAGCTGGCTAGCAACAGCATTAATGAAATTTTCACTGTTTATCTGCTAGGTTAACAGTCTTCCTAACAGGTGGCTCAGTAACCAGTGCTATTAAAGGAACTATGAAGAACCTTAATTTAAAACACTAATTAGTCCTAAAATAGTGAAGATTACTTTGTAGGAGTAGGGACTCAGGGCATAATGACCTTGACTATAAGAATTGAGAAGGGACATATCTGCTTGCCTTTAAAACCAAGATCAAAGACAGCTTTTGTTTAGCTAGTGAGGTGTCTTCTTCCACTGTTATCATAATAACCCACCCCCCCAAAACAAAGCAGGGAATTTGAGAAAATAAATTTTGATTTAAAAGMCAGTCCTCTGGGAGGGAGTCTTCATGAAGATTAAGGGGTAAATCAGGCAGTGCTTCTAATCTGGTAAGGGAATAAAGTAATCAGGAGAGTACTAACAGAACATCTGGGTAATCAGATTCAGTAATTTTCATATTCTGATTATTTATTTGATCCATTGAACTACACAGTTTTGATTCCTTCGTGAAAACTCTTTTTGAGTGAAGATATATTGTTCTACAGATTCCAGAATAAGATTATATTCTGCAACAGGAGAAATGAAATAGCTCTGAAAACCACAGGAGTTCCAGTCTTGAGTTGTTAAAACATCATAAATTCACTCATAATATATGTACACCTATAGAGATATAGGTCTTCAAAAAGACAATAGGAAGCTAAAGTATGAATGCTATTGGTTTTCATACATCTGCTCTGTTAACTTTTGCCTTCAAATCTTCATCTTCTTGATGACCAAGCTATCCAAAGTTATAAAAATAATTGAGTCGCTAGACTTAGAGAAAATTTTTGTGTAGCTTGGAATAAAATCTAGTTTCTTGATGTAATAAGTATTGTTGGGGAGTTTTTCTTGTTATAACTGGTTTTAAATAATGAATATGGGTGGCAAATGTATCTCTGCCTTATCCAATCAAACTCTGAAACCTTTGAAGCTGCAAAGACACACGTGATGCAAAACCAGAATAATCACACAGGCTCCTTTCAATCAGGGCATTGTGACAAGGATCAAAACATCACAAAGTTTGGGAGAATAAGGAACAAAGCACCCACTCCTTGGGAACACATAAGACACAAAGTAGCAAAACCAAAACATATTCTAACATATTGCTTTCCAATTTGTGTTCATTGACCTTAGATTTTTCTCATGCATGTAATACCCATACCAACTATTTTCTTGGATATACACTCTTGTTATACCCATAACTGGTTTTGCTTCAAATAGATTAAAAATAAGTGTGTGTGTATATACATATAAGTGTATATATATATATATACACATGTATATAAGTCTATATATAGATAGATAAATAAAATTCTTATGTGTTGGCTCTGGGAATACAAAATAAAAAAATATATATTTTTGAGCATTCTAGACAAGTTGTTCAGACAGCAGAACAAGTATTTTCTAACATCCCTTTTTGAAACTAAGTTTGAAAACTGCTTTTAGGAAACACAAGACACCCTTCCTGACCACCTGCCCCCCCAAAAGTGGCCTCTGACACTCCAGGGTAAAATTAAAGAACCCTCACAGTGAACAGTTAAAAGGTATGCTTCCTATAAAAAAATAATATCCCTAGCTCCTATCATTGTCTTTTGCCTGAAGCATGAGAAGTTATATCATTTCYAGATCCCTGATTATTTTTAAAACCYTAGTAACTCTGACCATTGTTATAATCTATAGAAACATCCTTTCCCTTTTCCAATCCAACTGAGCTCTCGACTCCAATAATATGTTGTGGCAATGACTTTTGTTAGCTTCTTGTTGGCTGAAAAAATAATTCCTTCCCTTGATTTTAGATTTGCTGTCTTTCAATTCTCTGAATACTGCCTTCCTCTGATATTATGTCAGAAGTTAAGTAGGAAGCCTGCACTAGTTTCTCTCTAAATCCATTTTTACACACAGCCTTTTTTACCTGGTTATTTTTCACGTCTCATCGTGTTCATCTCTGTTCTGAAGTAAACTGCTGCTGTCTTTTCAATCTTACTTCATATGGTAGCTTTTCCACTTCTCTAAGCATTCTTATTGCCAGTCTCTGAACCCCTTCTATTTTCCCTATAGTCTTTTTTGGAACAACATAAACAGAGCTGAAAGCTGTGTTCCAGAGGCAGCCTAGGTTACAAATAGCATTATAATACCATCKATATCAATTTAATAAAAATCCTAACCCTAGATTTCTTTTCTTTGTTAACCATCACTGCTGACTGATGAGGGTTTTCAGCTGTTTGAGTTCCTGATCTGGCAGTCACAGCTATGGTACATTTCCTTCCAGACGTGGTGTAATAACATTCATGGAATACGTTTCCTAATACCTGCTGAACTCACTGAATACAGTGGATATATTTTATATTTTTCCCCTTTCATGCTTTATAGCTGGAGAGCAACTGCAGACACTGAACGTGGAACAACTGTGTTTTCCATTCTCTCTTGGAAGTCTGTGATGCCTCAGGCACTTTCCAAGCAATATCCTTTTATTTCAAATAAAGAGAGACGATTGATCTCCTGGAGTAAAATCAGTTCTCCAGAGAGCATCCAAGCCCCTCTTTTGACAGTGGGCAGTAAAATGTACTGGTATTGACCACCTTCACATGATAACTCACAACTGTCATCATCTTCTTTTTGTACAGTAGGAACTCAGACCGAATACTGCAAATGTCATGGAAATTGTGCCTGAAGCACAACCTCTCACCAGAGAGCTGTACATTGTCTTTGGATCTTAGGGGAGATCTTCCACTCATTTCTGTGTTCATGAGTTCAGATTATCCTTCATAAACCAAGCATGCTGCATTGCTTTCCAGGCTATGGATGAAAAGCTTCTTTTGCCTTGACACCTGAAGGAAACTTCTGCASCATCTTGGGGTACAATTTGTCATTAAGGGCAAACATCTAACCTGTAGGATCAGGTAGGACATTTMCCTGAATCTTAGAAGTAAAAATATTTAACACTTGTTACCTGTTGATGGCAGACTGCTTTAAAAAGACTTAGTCATTTAATCAAAGGGATTTAGAAAACAAAGCAGGGTCTATTAGAGCTGGTTTTGCTACAAAACTCCAATAGTCACCTGAGATCATTAATGTTGAAAAAAAAAATCCCTCACACCTATGTTGCCAGTCTGACACTTATTCCTCTCTAAACTCCTATTGTATTATATTATTTCATACAGTTTTTTTTATTGAGTTGCAGATTCCTTCACAGCAATTCTCTACAGAACCTGGTGCCTGCCTGGCMCACATCAGAATCCTGCACAGGGATAGGGGGATGCAGGTAGCTAAAGGAGATTGCTTCCTGGAAGTCAATCATTCATTCTCAGAATCTTTACCATCTTTGATGTGTGAAGGAAAAAACTAACCTGTGTGTAGGCTGACTTGTTAGAGCTGAAGCAGGAGTAAAAAGAGTCTGTGACCAAGTAGGAAGGACTATGATGAGTAATAGATTTGCCACTGCAAGGGGAAAAACAAAGAAAAAAGTTCCTGTAAAATTGAAATTATTGTACTGTTAGATAGGTGAAAATTCTGTATTCCTCCACTATAAAAGGTAGGGGCAACAACTATTTTTCTCCAACACTCTTTGGAGTCTGCACTTTTTAATGTGCAGACATAAAACTGTACTTTGAAATCAACTTTGAAGTCCCTCTAGTTTATCTCATATTTGAAGGCTCAAAGGTCCAAGTGCCTCCAAAGCCAGCCTCAGTAATCTCTTCAAGGAGAGACACATTTGACTTGCACAGTCCCCCAAATCATCCAAGTAACCCAGCAAATGCCTTGAGATTGACACTCCTCTCTGATCCCGTTGAGGGGTGGCACAGTCCAGGCAGGGCAGTGGCAGTGAGCTCCCTAATAATTTTTATTTTTCCTCCTATGACAGCCTTGTCTATATGCAGATCCAAAGGCAATGATTCCTACTCTGTTATCCTAAATACAAGACAACTRGAAAGGAAAGAACATAACTGAAGCCTATCAGGTTTTTTTAAATGGAAGTCAGAAATCTAAATTATAATCTACACGTCATCTTTGCATTTGGAGTTAACATTGCCCAAGCACGTCACACTGGTTTCTGCCAACAGCTGGTGCAATGTTATTGTGGTATTCCAGCATTTCAAACTAGTTTTGGAGAAAAAAAAATAATAACTTCCACTTCTGTTTCATCTATATCCAGCAGCAAAACTCTTTGCTAGGTAGAATGTTTGCTTCAAGATAAAATATTATACAGAGATGTTGGCATGCATCATCATGGGTTTTTTTTGATTTGGTAAGATGGTCAATTACACCAGGATCCCGTTTTATTTTACCACTGACCATGGCAATTCTTTGACTTTAGGACTGGAAAGAGGTAAAATTTGTCTTTACTGCACATCTATACCTGCTTTCTATATTTTCTTTTTCCTTCCAGAAACAGAAAACCTATAATATTAGAATTTCTCTTTTTAATGATAGATGACTTTTATATAAAGGCCCTCAAGAAAGCACGAAACTCTATCTCCTTTTCTCAAATATGCCTGAGCTTCTGAATATTTATAGCCCTGTGGCTTGTTTGAGAAGTTTGAGCCACCTGCCATGGACTAGAATGGAAGAAACCTATAACAGTGAGTTTCAATTCTGTCACAAACAGTTTTGTGATGTTCATCCCATGATATTAGAAAAAAAGCAACAAGCCCTCTCTTCCAAGACAGTCACACATTCATTAAAATCACTTTTCAACACAGGACTTTCTTTTTAACCCCTCCTACCTTTCACTTTTTCTCACTCCTAAGCATGTGTTTTATTCTCACCCACCTCTTTTCACTGTGAAGCATTTAACAAGAGAACAGCTGCTACTGAGGTGTTGCTAAATCTGGAAAAGCTTTGGTATGATGCTTAATAGCAGAAGAAATTTAAAAGTGCTATTGTACACTCAAACAAAAGTTCTGTGTCAAGATAAGTGATAGGAAATAAAGAAAAGGCACTTAGGTAGTTCTCCACACCTTTGTATTTTGTGCACCTGACATTTTAAATCTTTTTAAACAAACATAGAAAAACTTCTGGTGATACAAATTTTCATTCAAATATGTGAAAATACATATCCCAAGTCACAAATAGACCTATGTATCAATTTCATATTCATTCACTTCATGTTTTATAGCCCTACAGGGTTTCTTTCACACTAAGCCTTTTCTTCACGTTTACACAGAGCACCTGACTATATTTTGTAGCATTAGAAAATAAGAGACTGATTCATCAATGCCTGGCACCATCTGTAGTCATTGAAGTTCAGCAAAATGAATGCAGATCATAGATCTTGTTTTACAGTTTTAAAGGCTCATAAATAAGGATTTTGAAAAATTGCATTCTTTTTAAAGTAGTATATTTTTACATATTGRTATAAAGTAAGTATAYTTTATATGACTTTATATCAATATRTAAMAATATACTAGTATATTTTTATATATTGATATAAAGTAAGTATACCAAATCTTTGTAGGCCAGTAAGCACAGAAGCATTTAAAACCAGTGGCAAAGGTCCTATTTGTCTCAGAGAACATCAACAGATACAACTCACTATGTGACATTTCATAGCCTTCCCATAAAACAAAACCAAARCCCCACCCAAGAAAATTTAAATGAACCTTTCATAACTATTTTGCAAAAAATTCMAACTCCTAAAAATGCTTTTCTCCAGACATAAAACAATACATTTATATTGAATTTAATACCTTGCCTTGTTCYTACATTGYTRGTTTTCAGAGTTCTYACCAAAACCYWGAGCAAGAGTTCAAAGTGAGGATGCAGTCTAAATCATATCCTTTATAAATAAATAATATTTATAAAACAGTACATTTATATTGAATTTAATACCTTGYCTTGTTCTTRCATTGTTAGTTTTCAGAGTTCTTACCAAAACCTAGAGCAAGAGTTCAAAGTGAGGATGCAGTCTAAATTATACCCTTTCTGCAGGTAAACTGGAATCAGATACATTGGTAGTTCTTCAGATAAACTTCAAAATACTTGTTTTATTGCTGAAGAGTTATTTCTCATGGGAAGACAGAAGAGGTGAATAATTTATCTGAGTGATAGGCAGGGGACAGGAACTGTTCCCTTAGTGATTAGCAGTCTCTTCCTGTCTAGGACAGAAGAATAATCTGCTGCTGTGGATTGCCAGCCTCAGGCTTGTCATGGTCCACACTGCACTGTCTGATTTAAATAGATTGCTCTAGAATAATGTGACAGCATCATAAAATACAGGAGAGATGACCAAGTTACTAATATGCTGGAGTATTATCCTTATGGGCTGGAATTTTCCAGCCCATTTCTTGAAGGCACCAGCCATTTCACAGGGGACTTGGCAACACAGAAGGTGATGGAAGCATTAAACCAGTGCTTAAAATTATCTCTGAGCCTGCAAAGAGACTCTGTCCTAGAGTTTCCAACTTTTAAAATTATTATAACAAAATTTCCTCACCTGGGGATGTGCTCCAAGATCAGTTTAGTAAAATGTAGGTAGCAATAGTGTTACCTGAAGTGCAGGTAGCCAAGCCACACAATCAACACAAATACACCACATACGTGGGTCACTGAGCCATCAGATGTCAAAAGTGCAAACATCTGTTATCATTTTAAATGCCCTGAAGGCTCCACTATCCTAATCTCCAAAAATCTATTTTGTAGAAGACCATACAGAAGTCACACATACCATGGGGAATTTGGAAAGGCACTGGATTCCTATTTAACTGCCTCCATCACATTTTATGCAGCTACAACAGCATTTTATTAAAATTCATTTTAACAAAAAAAAAATCCCTGTTCTTATTTTTCTTTCCTGATAGGTCAATTCTTTCTTAAATAGGAAATATTTATCAAAGAAGAATTGCAATGCAGTAAAACAAAGGCAAAAAATCGTTTATATTTGTGTCTGTAGCTTTCATAGTGTKAGAGGACTAATCTCTCTGCAGAGARTGTGACCAGAGTAGACCCACACAATAAAGAAATKAGTCACAAATATCAGCTGGCAAAGAATCATCAGCCTTCCTTTTGTGTCATCCAGTACCTAAARGGRCTATGAGAGAGCTRGAGGRAAWTTTACAMAGGCRTGTAKTGATAGGGCATGGGAAACTGGYTTTAAACTGAAAAAGGACARGTTTAGACTAAATATTAGRTAGAAATTCTTCACTGAGAGAGTGGCAAGGCACTGCAACAGGTTACTCAGAGAAGCTGTGGATGCCCCATCCCTGGAAGTGTTCAAGACCAGGTTGGACAGGGCTCGGAGCAACCTGGTCTTGTAAAAGATGGTGATCTGGTCTTGTGGAAGTTGCTGATCTGTAAGGTCTCTTCCAAGCCAAATCATTCCAGGATAAATGGCAATCACATGAAAATCTTCGTCTATATGCTCCATACATTTGCAAATAATTGTTTGTTCAGGAAATGCAGCCTGGTCACAAAGAGATCCCTGAGATGTTYTTGTTGCAGCACTTGGTCAGTGCAGCTATGAGCACTTCATCATCAATATCGGCTTCTTTCAGTGTAGCTTCACACAATTCTAACCCCTATTTTTTAATTTGAAACAAAATAGCCCTGTCTGTCCTAAAGCACGTGCAYTGATGAAGCAGCTTGGGGTGACAATTATTAATACAGTCCAAAACAGTACAAGAGTGTTTCTGYATATATACACATACATAAAAATATGGTATGTATAATAGATTTCTTAGACTGATCATCTATAAACTTGGTCCAGAAAATTACACTTAGAATGTTATTTCATTTGTAATTATTCACACATAGTGAAACACTCCATTTTAACACAACCTTGACTTGATGGCTTGTAAAAAATACCATAAGAAAAAGAACAGGGGAGAAAAATCGCCTAATCTGCACCTTATCATTTTATCATGAAGACAATTATGAGGAAGATTTTTGGAGTTTATTTTGCTTGTCTGAATTAAAGTGTATTTAAATATTAAGAAAAAAAATCCTATATTACTTCAGTCCTGCTCTTCCTGTGATATTTACTGCCAATAGCACTTTTGTATATATATACCCCAGGAGATGTAAAATCACATATTTGTTTTGTGAGTCAGAGCAGTAAGACACTGGTAGAACTCCATCTGGCAAGCAAGCAAAAGTTCATTTTTGTGTTTCTGTTATCACTAAATGTTATTCAAGATTCTCATTACACTTGTCATCCTAGTGCAAGGTTAATTAGAATTAATAAATGCTGTACTGATCCAAAAGGAAGAAAGGGCAAAGGGAGAAAAACATACTAATTATCATCCATCCAAAATAAAGCAATTTGACATAGGACACACTGTGCAGATGGACCCATCTTGAGCTGGAGATGTAAAAATCTGTTAAAAAACTGGATACTTTCTTTAGGTTTTGATTTTAATGGCTTAATGACCAMTTTTAAGTAAAATATCTCTCAAAATAGGTTCAGTACAGGACACAGGAGGCTTTAATCKATTATTGACCTGCTTTGCAACTTTTAGCAAGTAAATTCATTGTTATGCTCCTTGATTTCCTTGTCTATGGAACTGACATAAATATTTTTATCCACAATGTAAGACCTCCTTAAGTCTCTGGAACTTCCATTACAATGAGGTGCTATTTCTATTCCTGCCCAGCAAAGAAAAGAAAACAAGAAAACAAAAATAAAAACAACCAATCAACCAAAAAACCAAACCAAAACAGAACAAAAAAAAATTTAAAAAAATCCCATCACAAAATAAAACTTGCTGAGAGCAAGAGGCACTACCTTGTGTTAACATCAACAAGAATTGTTGGTTTGAGAGGGCTTGTGTTGTTGTTCCTTGCTTGGGGATGTGTTTGATTAGTGAGAGGTTGTTTGTATTTRGTATCCTATTAGTAAGGGACATTAGCTGCATCAAGCACTTGGCACGTTCCAAATATTATAGATATTTTACTACAAGGTTTTCCAAGAGCACTTGACTATCCAAGAAGTGTTTTACTTGTTAACAAAAGAAAAAATCATCAGATATTAAAGGAGCTTTTGTCAAAATCATAAAGAAGTGCTTTATAAAGGCACAATAAGAATGGGCTTCCTCATTTGCTCATCTTCTTACCTTAAGGTAGTACCTTACTATTACACTTTTAGACTTTACCTTTTTTATATTCAACTCATTTTTTTCCCTTCAGAAATCAAGCAACTTCAGTCTTTGTTTTGCTGTCTCACTCCCATGTTAAAACTTTCTGGTTTCTACCTGTTGTGTTTAGGATCAAAATTTAAACAAATCAATTTTTAAAAATTCAAATACAAAAGGAGCTCTCATACTTTTTCTACATACATGCACTTGTATAATAAGAAATACATAATTTTAATATTTCCAAAGATAAAGCTGCTTTTTCTAACTGTCCTTATATAATTCTCTCATTCTCTTTCCTATGACATTTTATGCATCATTCTCTTGAAAAGTAAACTGAAGAATTGAGAAGATTCTTTCCAATTAAACACTCCCTAATCCTGCTTTATTCAAGGAGAAGTAGAGGAGCAAAGAGCCATTATACTATTTCTTAAATATCATTGAAGTTTGTGCKAGACCAGTAGAAAACTAAAAAGTCTTTCTTGCTTTATCAATACATTACGCTATTATTCTCCTGACTTTTTGTTTTCAAAACTAAAGTTCTGCAAGAGCCACTGACAACACAGATTTGTTATCCTCTCCCTGTATAGCACATTAGCATAGGTGGATGTCTGTATTTAATATTTCTTACCTGTGGGACAACTCRACATGCTCTGTTCTTTGCAAGCTCCTAATGTAGAGTTATGACACATCAATAAACCTGTCATTAAACATCTTTTCTTTCTGTTTTGATTTTTTTGTTTGTTTGGTTGGTTGGTTTGGGTTTTCTTTAGAAAAAATAAACTTGATGCTATCTGCCTTGTCAGTGAATGACAAATATACGTTCACACTTGAAGTAATGGTTTGAGATAGTCAGCAAGACATGAAATTCTGACAGTTTGTGTCTCTGTGACCCTCTTTAGAGAACATATTTCAACTTGCATAAGCAACTYGAATTTGAATTTATTTTATTTAATAGTGTTTGCGAGCCTGTGCTTTAGGATAAACCGAAAAATAAGAAAATACTGTCATTGTGAGATGCAATTTATGTTTTAATTTGTGATATTCACAGTACTCTAAATCACAAGCACAAAGACCTTGCATTTCATGAGGCATAGTTTCCCCCCCTGCCAGAAACTGGAAATCCAAATATACAGGAAAATTTAAAAACTGGGAAGAAACTGTAAGAGTCTCCAATCTTAATCAGCTACTCAGCCTCCTACAGAYTGCTCACAAGAGTGAGATGCCTCAGATTACAAGTTACATGGAAATTTACCTTTGCATAAAATATTACTTAATAATTTTGGCCTATTAGTCATGGCAAAAGAGCCTATCTTAGTATAAACCATTTCCTTGGAGGCCCCACACACTTTCCCTTTCTTTAACATCAAAGTTTAGGAACATCTTCTGAGTCACTATTTGCAACCAGTGCTTTCCTTGCCATACCCTTCCCACACACACAATTATCTTACACACACAGAGGAGACTGCATTAACTTGCCTCATCTTCACAATGCCAGCCTCTCACATCAACATTTTAAATGTGCTCACATAAATATTAATGCTGACTTTTGTGTTAAACTAACATGGAACAGAAATTCCCTACAAGCATCTTCAAAAATATTTCTTAACCCATTACTTTTTCTGGGATGTTTGCCATTAACTTTGCAGCTTCATTTGCTGACCAAAAGCAAGACATACTTGTTTCTTTCTTTCCTCTAATTATTATTATTTTTTTTTCTTACAGGGACTATCTACTCTCTGAGATGGAAACYGTCTTTTTGTTCAGTGTTTTGTCCAGCAGGTATGTAGCTATTAGGATCATGAATAAGAAATTATTTCTTAAAGTCTGCTGAGGGAAACAAAGATGTGGAAGATGTCTGATTGGAGAGATACTTGTACGGATTTCAAATGTGTGAGTCATGCCTGGAATCACAACGTAGCTATTTCTGTTCTTTTATCCTCTAGCTGCAAAAAATGCAAGCTGGTTTCAGATGGAAAAGATTTCAATCTTTTATATAGCAAAAAAACCTCTTTTTCCTTGCAATAAAGCAACAGAGTTTCAAATTTTTGGATTTTTATCCCTTACCATAAATTGAAATCAACTTACATCTAAGCATTTGCAATGAGCTACATCATGCAGGGAAGTTGTCAGATGCATGGAGTTTAATTAAATATCATACAGCAGCCAAAAATTTTGGCTTTTTGGAATTTTAGTAACAAGCTATGAAGCAATTTACTTCAGGTAATTGGGAGATATTTGGCTCCAGACTTCTGTCTAAAAGCCACATGGCTGATGTGAAATGAGCTAATCGGTGACTGAAACCCTCTGGCTCAAGTCCCTGTCATTTCAGCCCTTTGTCGCTTCCTCAGGCTGTAGAATAGWCCTGAGAAGGAACCTGGCCCATTCTGAATTCTCTTTCCAGCTGGGTGGAAGAGAGGCAATCTCATTGCTGGAGGTCCTGATGGCTGCAGCTYAGACCAAGATCTCCTTCCACATTTGGGAGTCTTTATGTTCTGGGTTGGGAGATCAGAGGCAGTCTAATTTCAAAGAGAGAGCAATAACCACTTTTCCCAGTGTTCTGGCTTTAATTCAAGGAACAGACATGGATAAAATATTTTTCAATAGTCTGTGTATTAGTCTGAATAAAATTACATCAAACATAGTAATGACAATTGAGTTTTGCTGGACTGCAAGGACTTGCAACAGTCAAAGATATAGCAAAGAAGAAAATCATTCAAATAATCCCTATTAAACCCATTTTATTTGGGTCCCTGTCATGTAACTTTAATAACAAATGTCTTTTAATAATAGATTTAAAAATCCAGCTTATTCTAGGATTTCAGTATCTTACTTGATTGTTTTGACATCTCTTCTACAGTGACGGGCAAACTTTGTCAACTGCCTGAAGTCAGAGATATGAGAGAATATGGTGTCTGAAACTCTTTTCAAGATCCTGTGTACTCAGCCAACACCAGTTCAAATGAAAATTCCCAAGTCCTGCYCCTAGCCTGCTGCAAAACAGACATGAACCATATGAACTGTGGGCCAGGTGAAGCTTCTGTGCTGCAGTACAACTGCTATCTCTCCAAACCCCAGCATCTCAGAATTTTGGAATTTTCCTGAAAACAACTTGCCTCGCTTCAGAGATAACTAAGAATCAGTTTTAGTACTAAACCTCCAGAAGATGCTCACCCAGAAATACACAACTCATTCCCTATTGGGATCTTCTRCTGTGTGCATGGGGTAACTATGGAAGAACAGGACCATAATTGTCCATACATTTAATATTTCCTTCCTACAAAGGTGTCGYCTCTTGAAATGTAAATTTCTCATTTTAACAGAGGGCCTAATTCACCCAAATTAAACAGAGAAATAATCTACCTGTTTGTGACGGTGTTCACAGGGGACTCAGGTTGAGGGAAGAGACGAGGATYTGACTCCATGTTTCAGAAGGCTTGATTTATTATTTTATGWTAYATRTTACATTAAAACTATACTAAAAGAATAGAAGAAAAGRTTTCATCAGAAGGCTRGCTAAGAATGCAACAGGAAGGAATGATAACAGAGGCTCTGTCTTGGACTCTCTGTCCGAGMCAGCTGGGCTGTGATTGGCCATTAAYTAGAAATATCCAACATGGGCCAATCACAGACCCACCTGTTGCATTCCACAGCAGCAGATAATCAATGTTTGCATTTTGTTCCTGAGGCCTCTCAGCTTCTCAGGAGGAAAAAYCCYAAGGAAAGGATTTTTCATAAAAGATGTCTGTGACACCTCTTGTCATTCCCTAAATGAAAAATTCAAGCAAATGCCCATTTCAAACTTAGAGCTATGACCAGATCCAGCTAACAGGGAAGTCTTCTATCTCCCAGGAGCTTGGATAAGGGGCATTACTGGAAAACTCTCCAGTTTACTAAGGCCTCTGATTACTATCCACTACTGGTTGTTCAAAGTGGCAGTCATGAAATTACAGCAAGAAGTCCAAGGCCAATCAAAAGAGGCTTCGGGACCTTGGGACAACTTGTTGGTGGACTGGGAGCACAGACAATAATTTCCTCAATCCTTCCAGTAACAAGGAATGATGTTGATAGAAATAGGCAGACCCATCAGGTTATTGAGTGGCTTCCAGGCTGGTGTAATCAGAGAAATTTTGGATTTTTTTGACCATGGGATGATCTATTCAGCATCTTGTCTACTGACACTTGATGGGATGCCCCTATCTGAGAGAGGAACCAGAGTTCTAGCACAGGAGCTAGCGAGGCTCATTAATAGAGCTTTTAGCTAGCTTGGAAGGGGGAGAGGAAAACACCAGGCCTGCCAGGGATGAGCAATGGAATGCTGTGTCAAAACTTGATGAAACTAGCACCAATGGAATCTTTCAGTTTGCTTCATGAGGTGTTGGCTACAAAGTATCCCACTTGAAATAGGCAGTAGATCCATTGCAGAATAACTAACTCCAATTACTTAAACTGAAATTAAGACAGAACTCCAAGGGTAACACATCTACCCACAGGAAAAAAAACTGCAATGGGATTTTTAATGATCATAATGTTCAAAACGYCAGGTTTTTGTCTTTACAGAAAGATGGAGAATCCTAAAGATGAAACTTTAGCTTAGGGATCCTATAACAGAAGAAGAGGATGAAAGCAAAGGGAAAAAGCCAAACCAAAGAAAGCATCACCTCAGTTTAAAAGTCCTAAAAACATTAAACCATTCAAGGCCTTGCTAACTTTCATCAGATCCACAAAGGGACATTTCAACTTTAATTTACCTTGGCCTGAGCCTATCCAATTTAAAAAAAAATAAATCTGAAATCTATGTTAAATTTAACTGAATACAAYAGCCTCCTTAAAATTGAAAGTATGCTTGTTCCTTCTCTTTTGTCCCTCTCCTACTAGCTAAAAGTTAAAGCTGAGAAAGGAAAAGACTTCAGAATATGAAAAATTTGAACTGTCTATCCAAATATTCCTAAAAATTGAAATCCAAAAGGCTAGCAAAATACTATTTTAAGCAAATTGACAAAAATGCTCTTGGGCTCGGTTAGAGTAAGTTTTAGATGAGGATTCAACTTTAGTATACTTATCATTGAAAAAAAAAAAAGGAAAAGGGAGAGTATTAGGGCTATGAGGAAAGGAGAGAATTTTCTTTCTTCTCTTTCGTTATCTTGGAAGACATGGTGTTGCAGTGTCATCAGCTCTCAGCTTTCTCCAAGAATCAGAGTGATCATGACAACCACCACACATTGCTCCATCATATTCCATGGCTTTTTCATAGAGAAGGGAAAAAGACACTTTATTTTCTGTGCACAAGCTACAAGCTATCTCACAACATGTCAATTCACATTTCTGATGAAATAGAAGAAACAATTTTTCCCTGGAGGAGAATTGGAAGAATTGGAAGAATTGAGGCATTGGAAGTGGTTCTGGGAGGTGGTGGAGTCACTGTCTCTGGAAGTGCTCGAGTCGTCTGGATGTGGCACTTGGGGACATGGCTCCAGGGTGGTAGTGGTGCTGCCAGGCTGATGGTGAGACTGGAAGATTTTCCAGGTCTCTTGCCACTTTGATGATTGTCTGGCATTCACCACCGAGCTAGCTGGCACCAAGTGTTGCCTGCAGGGGCTGGTTTGGGGTTGGCCACTGATGTTGTGTCCCGATCGCGGGAGGAGCAGTGGCACCAGTCACCCGCGTGCTCCGATCCCCTTTCGCTCTTGTTGTGTGGTGGTGCTCACAGGGGTCCCAGGATGAGGGAAGAGATGAGAATCTTGACTCCATGTTTCAGGAGGCTGATTTATTATTTTGTAATATGTATTAYATTAAAAGAAAATGATATACTAAAACTGCACTAAAAGAATAGAAGATTTCATCAGAAGGCTTGAAAGTAATAGGAAGGATGGAAAAGAATGATAATAAAATCTTGTCACTGCTCACAGCCTTGATGCTGGTGGCTGCCATTGGTCATCACGTAAAAACAATTTCACATGCTGGGTGAACAATTCTCCAAATCACATTCCAAAGCAGCAAAACATGGAGAAGCTGAAGCTTCTCAGCTTCTCAGGAGAAAAGATTCTGACAGAAGGATTTTTCAGAAAATATGTCTGTGACACTGGCGCACGTGCCAGGAGTGGCTGCATCCCGAGTCAGCTGCTGGCAGGCAGGATCATGGTTCRGCCACTGGCTGGGATCCTGGACCACTGGGAGTGGCCAATAAATGYCTAAGGATCGAGGCAAAGGAAGAAGGAAGGACTCTTTGCTTGTTTCTCTGAGCTGCCTTTATTCTTTCCTGTGATGGTAGCGGTGCTGGGGCTGCAGCACTGCGCGGGAGCAGGCGGGGTGTGAGAACAGCGCGGTTCCAAGGGGGACAGTGGCAAAAGAGCACAAAACAAAGAACAACGGTGGCTTTTAATGGGGAGGGGGTGGTTTCCTGGGAGGAGACCATCTAACGAATCAAAGGCTAGATAGGAGCGGTCTGGAGGGACAAATGTAAACACAATACCAATAGAAAAGGGGATGGGAAAGGTGCATACCAATGAATGAAGGGAAATATCATAACTGACAACAAAGATTCTGGATTATGACAAATTATGACAGACAGGGTGCAGAGGTTTCTGAGGATAGACAGTGAAGAATCTGGAATTATCAGAACTGCCATGGGGAAAAGGCGGGAAGACAGGTGGTAAATAACTTCAGGGAGAGACTAAACATATAATCTTCAAACCCCCACTGCCACAGGCCACATGAGTAATCTTTGGTCTTGGGGAGACCCACTTGGGATGCTCCAAAGCAGCCGGGCACTGCTGAGGCTGCAGGGCTGTGTCCAGGCAAAGGCAGCCCGAGTGGCTCCCTCAGGACTGCGGGCCAGCCGCCTCTGCAGGGCCCGGGTTGGTGCCGGCAGCAGGCACTAATCCTCGGGCTCTGGAGCCAGGCAGGGGCAGTGGAACAGGCTGCACAGTGCCCACCTGAGGYTGGAGGGACGTTTCTTGTGGGGGACCTGCTGCTGGCTGAGGGCCTGGGTTTCCAGCTGGGGAGCTGAGGGGCTGGGGTGGCTGTGTGGGGCAGGCACCAGTCTCTGTGTCCTGGCCTCTGGCACCTGCTCCTGGAAGGCAGGAGAGGCCACGTGTCCTCTGGGAGCCRGGGTTTCCACATAGGGAGATGAGGCACAGAGCAGCCCTTGGGGGCMTGGCCCAGATTCCYCGAGCTCAACCCAAGCATCACGAGGGACATGCACGGGAAACACATCTCCTGTCAGACCTGCCGCTCTTCGCTCTCYGTTTTCATCTTCACAGAGCTCCAGGACACTCCCCTCATCCCACTCATCATCCTCTTGCAGAAAGGGCTTGGCCTCRCTGCTCTCTTCCCGGTCGTCCTGCATGAGGTCTTGGTCACTGTCACTCTCCCAGCTGGACTCCACGGAGGATGTCTTATCACTGYTGCTAGACACCTGGCTACTGGAGTCTTCTTCAGAGAGCTCTAGGCTAACAGACTCTTCCCAGTCTGATGCTTCCTGGTAGCTCTCGAAGTCTCCATAGGATGGCTCTGTCTCGCTGAATTCTTCCCAGACAGACAGATATAGGGAACTACTGGTTTCTCCTTGGGAATGCCCTTGCTCAGAGGATTCTTCCCAGTCTGAAAAGTCTTCGTAGCTCTCACTGTCTCCTTGGGACAGCTCTTCCTCGTTGTATTCATCCCAGTCAGAAAGGTCAGAGTAGATACTGGTATCTTCTTGGGAGAACTCTTCTTCAGTAGATTCGTCCAACTCGGACACTTTTTGGTGGCTAGCAGTATCTCCTTGGGATGATTCCTGTTTACTGCAGGCTTCCCCAAGGGAGACTCCTTGGTAGCTACTGGAACGTCCTTGGGACTGGAGATCAGTGCTGGCTCCCCCTTGGGACCCTTCCTGGTGGCTTCTGGATTCCACTTGGGAAAGCACCTGTTCAGTTCTGGCTTCCCCTTGGGACCCTTCCTGGTAGCTTCCAGATTCTTCTAGGGAGACCTTTTGCTCAGTGCAGGCTTCCCTTTGGGACCCTTCTTGGTATTTGCCCATTTCACCTTGGGACAGCTCTGAGACTTCACTGTCACCCTGGGAAAACTCGAGCTCCCCAGCCAAGGTCCCCTCCTCGCTCTCTTCCTCTGCCAGGACTGACCCCTCCTCCTCCTCCTGCTGCTCCCCGAGCTCCTGGGCTCCCAGTGGGCTGTGTGGGGCAGAGCTAGGGCTCTCTTCCCTTTCTCCTGGAGCTGCTGCTTCCAGTTCTGCAGCCATGCTTTGTTCCAGGTCCCCCTGTTCCCCTGGCTGCTGACCAGAYGCCTGGACCTCAAGCACAGCCTTGAGCACCRCYTCHGAGCTGATGTGCCCTGCTAAGTCCAGCAGCGCCTGGGTGCAGCCTGGGGGGCTGCGTGGGGCAGGGGCTGGGCTCTCTGTCCCTGCCGATGGCAGCTCCTCACTGCCAGCAGGAGAACCTGGTGCCTCTTCCACCTCGGGAGCCAGAGGGGGCTCCTCCGCCTCCTCAGCAGCTGGAACAGCAGCAGCTGCCAGGTCATCCTCTGTGGGGCTCCCTGGGGCAGGAGAGGCACTGGGCAGCTCACGGGCTGCCTCTGCTGCCACCGGGGTGCCCACACTGCTGGGAGAGCTGGGCCCCTGCGGGGCACAAGGCTGGCACTCCTTGTCCTTCTCTGGGTGTAAGGGTTTGTCACAGATCTTGTACCTGACACTTTCTCCCCATTGAGACAGCCCCTG
>JACDOX010000128.1:921677-995294 GCA_014549065.1 Cardinalis cardinalis | reverse complement strand
TGGCATCTCCCTGCTCCACATGGCAAAGCTTCTTGCTGTTGGCAAAACTCTTGGACTGTTACCTCGTCCCAAAGGCAAGGGTCTTGGCTGGTAACCTCTCCTGACTGGGAAAGCTTTTGATCCATGTCCTATTCCCTCTCCTCCTCCATGCTGGCCAAGGCTCCCTCCTCCTGAGAGTCGCACAGGGCAGGCCTGAGCCGCCGCCCACCCCGGCCCTGCCCGCTGAGGGCCTGGCCTGCCAGCCCGCCGGGCAGGGCTGGGTGCTGCAGCTGCCTTCACCTTCTCCTCCTCCTCCTCCTCCGTGTCTGAGCTCCTGGAGTGCAGAGTGGGATCCCGGGAGCTGCTTCCTCCTGAGCCAGCAGCTCTGCTRGGACCGGGCAGTGCTGGGCCCTGAGCCCCTTGTGCAGCCCCGCAGGGCGCGGCTCTGCCATGTCACAATGGCCCCTGGACACCACCGTGTCCCACATCACCCAGCGCCCGTGTCACAAAGGGGCACACCCAGCACCCATCCAACCCCTGAACCCGCTGGAAGTGGCGTGGAGCAGCCCCTGGACTGGTGGGCCTCCAGCCCTTTGTTATGATCCACTTGTTAAAATGATCAGAAATGACTCGGCCCGAATTAGGGTGCAAATGAGACCATATGCCAAAGTCAATAGTATGGGTTTTATTCAACAAGAAATGAGAGACAAAGAGAAGAGAGAGAAAAATAGAAATAGAAAAGATGCRGAGGGGAGAAAAGGAGGGACAGAGACATTTAGTAGAAAACCGCTCAGTGGATCCCAATGGCGTCTCGTAGATGCTCTCCATCAGTTCAGAGGTTGATACACACATGGGCCAGGTGGGAATGCCCAGGTGCCTCCCCTGGAGGGGATAAGTTTGGCCCATAGTCTGGCAGCAGCCTCTGGATGTGCTGCATCCCTTTGCATCAGGAGCAGAGCTCTGTGCACRGCCTCAGCAATGAGTCTGGGCAGCGCTCTGGGGTGTTGGATGGATCATGGCACCTCCTCAGCTGCCCCTCCCGGGAATGTCCCATGGATGTGGCCCTTCCTGGGTGGGGGTTTCACAGCTGAGCCAGTTTGTGTGACTGAGAAAGTGAGGAAGTGTTACTTAAAAACTGAAAATGTTAGATCCACCTAAGAAAAAAAAAGCCCTCTTYGGATTGCAGAAAGTTTGTTTTTCTTATGCACGTTATTTACCTCACATACAATAATCAAAAGGCAACGTTCCATTTTAAACAATGCTTACATAATTGAAAGGGGCTCCATTTTACTGCACTACAGCAAAACTTAGCATTATGCTGAAAGTTCCTAATTGCTTCAGAAACGTGTAGTATTTAAGGTTCCGTCACCACTAATTAAGAAATATATTAATTGAATTGATAACTGAACAAAGYGGTTAACATCAGAAGAAACTAAATAGCATATAAGAGGCAAAGGAAATTAGCGSTTTCAATGGAATTTTGAATCAGAAAAACATAAAAGAGGAAGAAAAATTCTTTAGTTTCCTCAGTAAACAAAAGGACGATTGAATGTAGAAGTGAAGTAAACAACAAAAGCACAATAATGAACTGGAATATTATGCGCTATATGAAATTTCCCAAATTACTGATTTTAACTAAAATATACAGGTAAAATTCTTTCCCAGTCTTTTTTTCCTTTGAACACTTCTGCATTAAGCATTCAAGCATTCAACCTTTTTTTCCCTTCGTGCAGAACATGTTCCAAGTTTGCTCATACACTGGGAACAGACATTTACATTAGTACAGCCTTGTTTCTCCTACTGTTCTCTGACATGTGCCAAAGATGTTTAATGCAGAAACACATCAACTCTTTCTCCCAGCTTCCCAAGCATCTTGTCTTTTAAATATGACTGACAAACTAAGCTAGTCACTCTTTCAAATTGCAAATTCTCACCTTTTTTACATTCTGAGGCAACGTGCATGTGTAACACATCTACTAAAACAGTAGAAYTGAAAAGTCCTGAGAATTATACTAAGTGAATACTTCAAGATGGAAACTATCAACAATGAGGCCAAGTCCTGTTGTGTCCTTTCGACTCAGGCAGTGGGCACTGAAGCAAATTAAGCATACCCAGCTCCTGCCCATGTGCTCCCTGAGCAGGACCTAGGACTGCAAAATAGGTCTGGAATATATTACAGTATTTTAAAGTGAGCTCTTTTCCATTACTGCATGAGTGACCTTCCCCTGAATAAAGTTTTAGTTATAAGAGAATTAGACTTTCTGAACTAATACAGCAGTAAATRTAAGATCAAAATCAGGTCATGAGGAAATTTTGCCTAGGATAGGCGCAGTAATTGGATTTCCAGCCTTATGTCAATTGTTGCCTCTATAAAGGGATATGTTATAAGAGTAATAATGTAAAGTTTTAAAAAATCACTTTCCTCTTCAACATTTCTGAAATACATAATCATTAATCCAAACTCACCTAAATTCTCTTCCAGAACTGYTGTTTCCAAGCCTCTGCTTTTGAAATGTCCTAAAGTCATGGCTTATGTTTCACTATTGCCTGACCCTGCTGCCCTAGAAAGAAATGTTGAATTAGTTATGTTAGAAGAGGATTTTCTTTCTAAAATTACTAAGGTTATTTGAAACAAACTGTTCCCTCCCCTAATATTTTGAACCTTTCATGTCACTATTCATTTGAGATATACTGGCTAAAARGATTCAACCCACACCATCACATAAGACATCAGTCAGTTTGGAACCATTTAACAAGGCTTCCTCCCAGTGCCAATCTCCATTATGCAAAGCAGCTTTTTAAACATTCAGCATTTGTTGCCCTGATTTCTACAGTCCCACCATGCTCATGTGTAACCTGGAATAATGGAAAAAATGGCATAAGAAATGCAAAATAGCAAAGCTTCAGTCTTTTTAAAATGTTGTCCCCTTTGTCTACCTAKTCCATAGAGGCTTAAAAATTATCACAGCACCTCTCCTATGCCTAAGCTGTCAAAGAGAAGCTCTTGGTAAAAACAGCAAACACTGCTGGGCTGGACAGCTGGGTAGGCTTTCCATCACTAAAGCCATACACTCATGGCAAGCCAGGGGCAGTGACATGGATTGTTCCCAAATTCTTACTGCAATTCAGGGAAAGCAGCTTTCTCCCTGTGTTATATACTTCCAGGGGGAAAAAAAATGAAAGTAGCAGTTTTTTACTCTGAGAGCGTCACACAAGTGTAGCAGGTCATGCATTTAAAAGAAACACGAGCAGATGATGCATGGAAAAAAAAAAAAAAAGGAGTGATAACAGAACTGCTTCTCTTGTAAGTCCTTAAGCCACCAGTTTTGAAGGATGACCTACTGATCCTCTCTTCAGACCTGCTGGTCATCATCAGGAAGGCCAGGTTTTGTCTGACCTTATTCAATTCAGCTGTAAAGCTTTTATTGACATCAAGAAAATATCTGCTGCCTACCCCAATAACCCTAAGGCTTCGTGAGCAACTGTAAGGTAAGTTCAAGATGATGAATATATTTCTTATAAATTAATTGATTTCAGGCTGGTTAGGACAGTCCCTTCAGTTTTGTATTCCRTTAAAATATATCACAGTGCCAAACTAAGACTTGCTTCTGTCACATATGTATTCTGAATATTTCTCTCTCTGTGTTATATCATTTTAATCTATAAATTATACTGGGTACTCTGGTTCTCTATATGACAAATAAATATGCCTAGCAGCTTTGATGTAAAATGCAGACTACAACTATACTTGATAATTTTTGCTAATTTTTTTTTTTTTCAAAAGAAATTACTTCAGGCAACTGTGTTACTGGAACAATGGTAAACAGATTTTTAACACCTTGTCAATTATATGTACCAAACAAAATAAATTTTCAATTGTCTAAAACCWCCTAGACTGGGTCAGGAAGGGAGCTCTTCCCCACTGTTCAGTGTTTGCTCCATTTGTAGCATGTAAAACTTAGAAAACCCAGAGATGGGGATGGGAGATGAAATGGTGATGAAAGAAAACTAACAAAGMTGCATAACTTTCAATTTACCAAAAAATCAATTTCATTAGCATAGATATATTCCAAGTGTTCATTTTACTATTATACCAGTACTTGCAGATTGTAGAACAGACTTCTAGTCTTGTATYAATGCAAATAATAGTCTTTAAATCMRGTTTTCTTCCATTTCACTGATGCAGAATACCACTTGCTAAAGTATTTTTAACACTTCCTTCTGTTCTCCCAATTTCTAGTTTAATTTGTCCATTAATTTGCAATCTATAATAATTGACATGAAATATTATRGCAAGGATACAGCTTTTGACCTTAAAATTATAGTCATTATTTCAGATAATGATTTATGGTTACAGTTTAGATAGACAGACATAGATAATTTAATTTTGGAACATTTCCTAATTCTTCCTATTAAAACCAAGGTACAGGATTAAAAAAAAAAAAGGTACCTATAAACTGAAAGGCATTTTATTTAGAAAAGGCAAGATTCTTAATAGAAATCATTCTGACTATAATCAATGTATACATAAATAATAGAGATGGACTAATGAGACAATTATTCACTAGGAGAAAAATTGCTTTTGAAGGTATCATTTGCCTTTATTATCTCTATGGATTTTTATGAAATCATTTTAGCAACCAAATATCTTGCATATGCACAATGAGTAAATTTCTAGAATGAAATATACATATTAAGAAGAGATAATGAAAGTAGATATGAAGATGTGAGTCAAACTGCACATCTGATTGCAAAAATTCCTTTTCTGAAAGACTGCCACAAGGATAACTTTTTCATATTGTCATTGCCTGAATTAAATTAGCCGTTTTGATTTATTTAAATGCGTAATGCTATTAAGAAAATTGTTTTTTAAGTATCTCAATTCTTTGGATTGAAATAATTATCATTTTTATTGTGATGCTAAGACAGTAATTAGACCTGACACCAGAAAGCTGAATATAGTGCAATGTTTTAATTTATTTGAAATCTGGGTAGATAAATATAGGCTGATATCAGGTCCTTCCTTTTTCTTTATGGATCTCCTCTGTGCGAATGCTGGTGCCATTCATTTTTTAAAGGGATGCACTGAGCTAAGTGCAGTCTTCTGGGATTATGTGAAATGTGGTAACTGAGGAACAGAGCTGCATGGACTATGTAGTCTTTGTGATTAGGCACCGTTTCCTTTGGGGAGACAGGTTTCTCTTAATACATATAGAAGATGTAAAAGGGCACAGTGCTGTCCTTCCAAGGGCAGTGTGTCTGGTTGGTATCTGCATAGAAGCCAGCTTTTTGGGAATGGCAGGGATAACCAGTCTTTTTCTGATGCCAAAGATGGATCTGAGTAATGGACAGCTGAGTGAGTTAAGGTAAAATAAAGAAATCTTTCTCAGAAATGTAGTGAAATCTCCTAATGCTACTGAGGGAGCAAATAAATATTGGCATTAAAGAAAGCAAACACAAAAAGCATCTCTGACAGAATTCAGACATCTTTTCACCTTCCATACATGACCTTCCTACAAAACCCATTAACTGTATTTTATTAAAAATTTGTACTCTATCTCATTTATTACTGTTCAGCCAACAAAAGCAGCCCACAAGCTTAACAAGTTTCGTGTAGGATTAACTCTCCTGATACTGTGAGAACAATGAAATAAATATGCCTAAGAACTCCACAGCTAATTTCATGTGCTGAAGAGAATTTTTAAAAGATGAGGAAATACAGGAGGAAATGATCCTGAAAGCATTAGTGAGATCAAAATTGGGTAATACTGTTCATCGTTTGGAACATATATCGAGTGTTTTGAAATTAGCAGTGAAGGCAGTGTTAAAAAATGCCTACTCTCAGTATCACACACTCAGCATCACCCTGATCAGCCACTCTAACATCCTTTGCCCTGACCAAGATAKAAATTTCAGGAATACTGGTAAGCAAGTCTGCTGCTGCACATCAGCAAATCAATATTGGCTTTACACTAGTTAAGGACTTTCCACTCTGTTTCTCTCTGAGATGTCATTTTCACTCCCTGTATAAACTAACATATACAATCACCAGAGGATGTTGTAAATGCAGCATGAGTGAAAGACTACCAGAGATGACAAATGCATCTAACATATGAGCTAATCTTCACTGTTTTCAATTACTCCAACACAGGAAAAGAGCAAGTTCAAGTTAACTCCAGACTCAGGAGTACCATCAGTGAGAGGCTGTCAGCTCAGCAATTGCACAAAGCAAATAGTTTTCCCTCAGAAATATTTCTCTAACTGCACTCAAAAACAAAAACCCCAGACAAACTAAAAATCACACGGAAGAAATCTGCAGTGTTATTTGGTTCAAACTAGTATTCAGTTCTTGCTGAAGGCAAATACCAAGTAATTATGCRCCGCCAAATATTTATGATATTTATGTAATGGACCTTTTAGAGGAAACAGGTTCTGGAAAAAAATAATTGCTTTGATCYCTAAGATCCAAAAATAATCTATTCAGATGGCTGAGTGAAACACTTATAAAATTAAATCAAAAGAAGAATTCAAAACTCTGACATGGCATTTGCAGATTAAATAGCAGGATGCATGCCCAAAATTGTTACTCCAGATGGGGAGAGGACAGCAAAGAGGAAGAGGCAAGAAGTTATMGCATAAAAGTAACTTGGATTGCAGCAAAACATACCTGGTGAAGATATTCAGAGCAGCAGTGGAAGAAACAACTGAACTTGACTCCCTCTCTGCCCTCGGTGTGTCAAAAATCCTTTGGAGAGCCCAGAAKGCTTTTCTCTCAAGCATTCCCAAGAGGAAAGGCTGGGCAGTGAGGATTCCAAATCCACAAAGTCCATGACATTGCTATGAACAGAACATTTGTGAATATTCCTATTTGAGGTTAAAGATCAGTCACTCCTATTTGTTTGCCACTGGACATCAGGCTGATGCTTTTGTCAAGGAAAAGTTGTCTTGTGGGCCCAGTTAAGAGATAAAGGTGAGGATGGCAGGTGCCTGCAGTGCACATCAGTGGGGTTCAGCAGGATGCCATGCTAGCCCTGGGCTTTTCAACACAGTCAGAGATCATAAAGAAAGGAGGGCATCAGTTACACCACAAAGTTTATTGACAATAATCAGCCTGATCCTACAACAAACCAAAACTGTTTACACTATTTATAGAAGACTGCTAAATTGGATCACTGAGGAATGAACCCTAGGTAACMTGATTTCAGAAAGCATTCCCACAAACTCACAGAAGATTGTTATCAACTATTCTCCAAAACGAAGGTGTCAGGATTCTGAGAAGAATGTCACAGTGTGCTTCCTGTACAAATACTTTGTCCCCAGGTACTACTTAGTGGGASCTGTCAGCTACAACACGGTGGGTCATGGTGTTGACTCTGTACATGCACTTCCATGTTCAGCTGCAGTGAGAAAAATCTACCAAATTAATCTATAACCAATCTACCAGATTTATCTATAGCCAGAAATCTACAAGAATAATTCTACTTCCAGGACAGCTGTAAGTTGAGACACTTTTACACCCTGTTCCAAGTCTTTTCCTCCTTCAAAATAGTATTTGTATAGAAAAATATTTCTTTCCTGAATACAAATACCCTTTCTGATCCAAAGATTTTCATATAAGTGACGCTACCTCCCAGCTGTAGGRAGATTATTTCCTCCCATTCTGTCTCAGCAGTGAACTGTCTTTAGTAGCTTTGACACTGATACATAGAATGTGACCTTATTTGACAAAGATGTTAAGTTTGATTCAGTGAAAGCTTAATTAAGAGGGCACTTGGATCAGTAAGATCATAGAAGCCTGACTTTTTTTTTTGTTAAGATGGCAAGATTCCACTAAAAAGAATGAAAAATTCCCTTGTGTATATGCTAACTTAGACAATTTCACATACAGAATCAGCAAATGCATTAAACACGGCACTAAATGTATTTMATTTTGGTCCTCTATTAGCAAGAACTTTTCTATTGATTACAATAAACCCCAACGTACACACAGTTGATGAGATAATGCAAACCACCAGTGATTTTTTAAGATAACTGCAACTCTCAATTATGGACTTAAGCAGTGATCATTTACATGTGTACAGTAATCACTATTTGCTTGTATAACTAGTCTTTTTTTTAATGAAATGACCTATTAAAAACAAATTTTTGAGGATTTTATTTTCCTGTCCCCACTCTGGAAAAAATGTCAGCAGAGCTTTTGCAGTCTCTGTGTTTTGAAATACCTGGAAGTCTTTTAGAGTGATATTTCAAGTTATTCTATATAACATAAAGCATGAAATAAAGAATTAAGTTTTTTAACAAACAAGGGTACATAGGAAAATTCAAATTCATGATCTCTCATGGGACTTTACTGCTTTGATTCCATCCAAACCAGTGATCAATGGAGTAGTACTTTCATTGTGAAATTTTTCCATAGTCTATCACAACTCACTCCCAGAGAAGTTTTATTTCCTATTTAATTCCCCTTTACCCTTAAGTCTCCTTTTATTACTTAGGCCAGTTTAAGCAGTGCCTCAGAATTCTTTCTTCTGCAGACCATTAGTTGCTTTTGTTTCTCTGCACGGTTTTGCATGGTTTTGTTTCTCTGTATGTTTCTGGAGATGCAGCTATGCAAGACCTCCACGTGATGCAGATTGCCAGAGTCCAATTGGTTTTAGCAGAGATCTAACAGTTTATATCAGTGGAATATCTCCTCCAATCTGTATCCTCTATTTATGGCCACCACTGAAGTCACACATTGGAAAGGAGATTTATTCCTCTAATCCATGATTTAGGAATAATGTGAAACCACATCTAATCCTAAATTGCCACAAGTGCTATCTCCTGACCTATCAATTTTGTTGTATTTTAAGTCCATATTTTAATTTTGGTTTTTCCCTTTTTTTAAAGGATGTAAGTGAATAAGGACAAATTTTGATTTGCAGACCATCATAATACAGTATGAACTGCACTTAACTTTAAAAGGTTGTTTTAACCCTTGTGGTGGATCATTAATCTTCAACCAGATSCAAGTCTGCCTATTACATGAATAATCCAGTATCCCATTATATGCATTTCATAACTGAAGAAAAACAAAGGATAAMTGAAAGAGGAGGGAAAGAAAGGGAGGAGCAACAGCATTAGAAAATTTCCATAAATGCCTTTACAAATAATAAATAAATTTTGAGTGTGTGAGGGACTAAAGACTAAGTTTCAAGCAGACTTTTCCTTTCTCTTTAGTCTATCCTCCCTCTCTTCCCTTAATTTCACAAAATCTGAATAGTAAAGCAAGAACAAATTAAGCATTTTCACCTAATTAGGCAAAGAGATTTCAAGCTAATTCATTTTATAACAGTATGGCCTTTTTGGAAGCTGAGTAAAGCATAGTTTTAATAGTCTCCATTTTGCCTACTTTTCACTAAAAAAGAAAAAATGAGTATTTTTGGTGACTGATATGGTGTCTGAATAGGAGAATTTCATAAAAGCATCATCCTGATGCAATTAACCTTTGACAGGGTGTTTTAGGTGCTTGGACCACTTTCATATTTTGTACTTTACGATGAGAGTTACAATAAATAAAGATACATTGCTTTCCAAATTTGTTTCCTTCCCACCTTCCACCACTTTTTTTGGAGCTGTGACTTCAATAGTCCAAAATAAAAGCTCAAAGAAACACCACTACTGGTGAAAAAAATGGTTGGCTCCAGCTGCTAAGCTGAAAGGATAAAAATATCAGATGAAACAAGGCAGAACAAGTTCTGAGAAAGTTTTAAGAGATCAAGCATGCAGGCACTGGGCTGGAACGTTACCTGATGTTGACATTGACTACAAGGAATTCTATTTTACAATACATGAACCAGAAATATTTTTAAAATAAGAAAGTGCAACAAATCCTTTCAATTTAGCCAATTCTCTTTACCATCTATTAAAGTAATTAGTCATATTCTTCCATTATAAAAACTGTATTGAAGGATTTGATATTCTTAAGATGAAACTCTCATGTAGAAGAACATATTAATACTCCAAAGAGACACCAGGGTACATTTTATGAGGCCATTAAATGATGGCTTGTGCAGCTGAAAGCAGCTGGCAGGCCCCACAGAGGTATTAACAGCCCATAAACCACGCCCTGGCCTCTCTGGTGTCTTTGKGAATTGGAGATAAAAAAGTTATCACTAGATGAGATCATGCAAAGTCCTGCACCACTCCTTTACAGACACACATGTTAATTCTGAGAAGAAAACACTTGGGAAAAAGTGGGTGTTTTTTGTTCTGGGATTTTGCTTTGTCTTTTTTCTTTTTTTTTTTTTTTAATTGATTAAATTGGTTTTAAAAAAAAAAAAGCCCACTCCCACACATCAAATTACACATGCCACCTTCTCCTACAGCACAATGCAACACAAAGGGCCTGCCTGCATTAATAATTCCTAGAAATGTGATAGACTAGGAAAAAAAGGGCAGGAGGAATGAGAAGTGTCATTGCTTTTAATCTATTTTTTTTTTTTTTTTAAAAATTACACAAGATGTCCTGAAGGCATTTTGCTTCTCTTTCAGTTTGTTTCCCTGTGTTCATGGCAGCACCCCTTTCCTCCAGAAGAGACCATATCTCTGTTCAGTCTGAGGAACTATTAGCTGACAGGTTAAGAATTCTTTCTACTACCCCTAATCAAAACATATTCTTTTCAGAGCTGCTAAACCTCAGGCAATGAAATGTCCATGGGAAAGTAGCTCGGGGCAGCACTTTCATTCAGACTCAATCCTGCTTCCAAGCAAGGCAGCCATAAGAGAAAGCAGTCATTGCCATTCTGCTCCAGCTGACTGCCAAAATAGCTCCCCTTCCTCATATAATCCACGTTGCTGGTAGGTTTCCCTTTGCAACATAACATGCTGCAGAAAGGATTGTTGGACACTTAAAAACCAAAAATACCACCCCAAACCTGCTAGTCAGCACTTTTCTGTTTAGAAATATAATACATAGCACACTTCCCTTTTTCTCATTTTATGGCTGCCATTTTCCWACCTTTTATGCAGTATATTCTCTGCTTGGAACCTGATGGTTGTATGAAAGCGGTTCAAAAATAAAACTATATTTCTAGGATCTTTAAAAGCTATGTGMTAACATGCTTTATACCAGATGGCACTCTCAGGTATTACTATTTTGTTTTTCTCCTCAGTATTCTAAGCTTTAACATAAAAACACAACATTGTAAAACTGTGATCCAGTCTTGTCACTGTAATACAACTGGAGAGTGTGTAATCATCTCTAGCCACAGATGGAAAAGTCTATTTTTGTTGTTGCTGTTGTTGTCAAGGTTATGTGATTGTAGGGAGCACCAAAGAGCCCAAATTGATAGACAGGCTACAGAATGATTTAATCTGAGAGCAGATGCCTCCTATAATGCAAGTTGCCTATAACAATTTTTCAAGGCAGCATCTGAGTGGGAAAGTAACGTTTGATGATTAGTGCTCTCACATTCAAAAAGGCCAGGATCCGGAAACCTAATGTGGAGACACTTGTCAATTAATTGATGTTACTTACTGCAACAATAAAAGCTTTTACAACACCTTAGAACTAATTCAAAGAGGTGGCCCTGCAAATTTAGCTCTTGCTGAAAATTTTCCTCTAACTGTACCTTGGAAAAGTAAAGTTAGACAACTCATGAAAGCTTCTGAAGTTTTTAGGCACTTATTGGCTTGAAAAAAAAGGGTCTCACTCATATTATTTCTGTTGGTTCAAGTTTTGGTGAATTCTTATCAAAGGAGTTAAAAGGTTGCCAGAAACAGCTTGCCCCTTTTCTGCCTTCTGCTTTCTCACTAGATAAAACCTGGGGTCAAAAGTGCAAGTGCTGGCTGTCCAACAATGGTGGTTCTGCACTTACTGGTTGGAAGCTGTCAGCTTTATTGAAAGGAGAACATTTCGTTCTCATTTTACATTTGATTGTAGYTATTGACTGGAGAAGAAGAAATCACAGCACATCCTGTCCTGATGGTCTGTGAGGAGCAGACAGAGAGGGAAGGACCACAGCTTTTTACCCCCTGTGATTTCTTCCACCACACCTCTGTCCAACTGCTCTTTCCTAGTGTTAATGCCACTCAAACACTCAAAACATTGCAATTTGTGCCCTATAGCAAAGACAATGTATGCACAGCCACCTGATCTAACAAAARTAACTGCTGTGGGGACGAACAAAAGAGAGGTGAGGATTCCCAAACRTTGGGAATAAATCTGTTTTCAGCCAGCTGCTGTTGCACTTGGTAATTMATCTCCATGGTTTTGCTCGTAAACGCTCCACCTCAGTGCTAATATTACCTGGTTTGGGTTTTTTTTCTCAGTATTATGCAGTTTTTAAGGGACTGTTTTAAACTGGAAGATGTAGCTGGGATGTGAATTATATCACCATCTGTTAGAGGTGGGGCAGTTATCTTCTGTTAATTGGGCAGTTTGCTTTATCTCTTCCACAACCAATCCTCCCTCTGGGAGATTTCTTCTGTTATGGGCCATTGAGTGTCACTGCATGGCTGATGAAATTCCATCATCCCTTGTGAGATACTTTACCCAGGGGGAGGAGCCAAGCATTCCTGCCTGGGTATAATCTGAGATTTGGAACACCAGAGTCAGCCTTCTCCCACTGGATTCCCAGAGGAGCAGCTTTCTTCTCCACTGGATTCCCAGAGGAAGACCAGGCCCATCTCCACCATCACTGGATCTTCAGAGGAAAACTCCACCCTTCTACAGGATCCCTGCTCCAACAGAACCACACCTGGCACCACACCTGTCACTGCAGGAGCACTGCAGCCACCATTTAATGGGACTGCTGCCAACACCCTGACCCACAGGGAGCCAGGTCATATTCCKACCCTGTCAGTGTTTTGTATTACTGCATTTTTATATTTTTTTATTTTCTCTCCTAATAAAKAACTGTTATTCCTACTCCCATATCTTTGCCTGAGAACCCCTTAAATTCAAAATTATAATCATTCGGAGGAARGGTTTACATTTTCCATTTCAGGGGAGGCTCCTGCCTTCCTTAGCAGACACTTTTCAAAGCAAGATAGGGACACATTAAGTGCTGTGTTTGTTTTACTTGTATACAAGAATGAATACTGCCTTTAAGACCACTGATGTGTCTAGTGAAGCCTTACAATCATAAAATGTTTTCTGGTAGATCCAGTCAAATTCAAGTCTCCCAAAAAGATTTGTACTATTTCAAACACTCTTCATGATTACTGTGTTAATGAGACTTAGAAAGAGTAAGGGACAGGAGAGGGGAAACAAAATGAGACTAATAAACAATAACACTTCACAAAGATCATCCTAGAAATAGTTGTCACCAAGCACAACAACATCTGGGAAACTTCACAGTATCAAAAGCAAAGTCAAAACATTAAACACATTGCAAACCTATTCACAGGTATTGCACATAAACAGACACTGGAGAGAAAAAAGAGTAGCAGCAGTAGCAGAGATGTCTCTGCAGCAGGTTTGCAGTCTTGAGCCCCGTTTCCAATGAGGAGAGAAACAGAGTGTGGTTTTTAGGTCCTTGTCACTTTGCAATATGCCATTTTGTACTGAGCTGCAGCACCTGCACACAGCCTATCCGGGCTATAGCTGAAAGCCTCCAGCAYCTCGGTTATGTGGGGGAAGCAAAAGAAGATTCCTGGCTGGGAAACACCTAATTTTCCACTCAGATACGTAAAATTAATTCATTATATAAACTTACATTACATTCCAGAGTCCTACCATCTATCTTTCTGTTAMATTTGTTAAAGAAATCTCTTTCGCCTGATTTCTTCAAAATCAGCGTTTGAATACAAAATTTATCTAATTTCYGTTGGTAAGTTTCTGTTTCTTTAAGGCACTTGTGCAAAATATGGTTTTAAACAAGGCTAAAAACGTTAAAAATTTTGGATTAGATTATTAATAACCATGCAAAATGTAAGGCAATGTGACAATCCAAGCAAGACTGCATGTTAGGCCATGCTAAACAAGCACAAGAGATTTCAGTCAGACAATTTCAGGTTTCTCCACTYTAAGTTTGCTTCCCATTAGAATTCAGAATAAACAGAATGACAAAAGTAGGAAAGTATGTTAAATAGATGTGCAAAATGCATGACAGATGACTCTGATGTGGTAAATAAAATATAATAACCTCAATTGCTACAGATTACTCATTCAATGAATATATGAAATACAAACTAAGAGCAGTGAATAAAACAGTACAAAAAAAATCCCTTTTCAGAATGAAATGCCTTTATAAAATAACCATGAAAGGTGTGGGCAGGCAGGAAGGAAGAGGTTTATGCTACAACAGGAGCCTCTAAAGAAGAGGAGGTTCCACACATGGCTCTGAATTGAGGGTTTTACCACTGCATCCTGTCCCGTGTAGTCAGTTCAGGGAAATCCCAGAACTGTCCAGGCTGAGAGGGACTTGTGGGGTAGCTCACACCTACCAAGGCAGGCCCAGCCAGAGCTGGGTGCCCAGGCTCTGCTCAGCCAYATCTTGAATGCCTGCAAGGACAGAGTGTTCACAGTTTTGCTGGGCAGCCTGGGTGGAGGTTGCAAGGAGGAACAGGGGGTAGGGAGGGAGCAAGGAAGAAGAAAAAAAGAGGGAATGAAAAAGGACCAAAATAATTTCTCAAGGTTAGAGAGGTTTGTTTTATGCAGTTGTAACCTGATAACTTTGCCTGATAGAGGACAAACCAACTCTACACAGACTGATGTGCAGTTTCCTTTCCTTCTATATTACTTTTAAATAAGGTTTGCAATATCTTATATTTACATTTACCTACTTGTGCTACAACTAATTTTGTGGCTGACAAACCACCTGGCACTTTGTTTCCTTGGTGATTTTTTAAATCAAGGCATCAAAATAGCCTTATCCTGCTCAGTATTTTGTACTAAGGCTAAGAGATTGATCCTTCACTGTTGCTGAGGAACCTCTCAGGAAGCTCTTTACTTGTGGAAACAGCAGGTATTGAAGAAAATCTTCCAGAGATTAAAAATAGCAAAGTAGGTTCTCTATCACTGAAGCACCCCAGAAGAAACCTTGTCTTACTAAYCTCCTCTTTATATGAAATCTGCAAAATAACACAAAGCCAAGGCAGGAAGTACAAAAACATAACGATTTGAAGTCAAGAATGATGCAAGTGACCATAACCAGGGTATCAAASAAGGGAAAAACAAATTAATGGTAAGAATGAAGTAACACTGCAGAGAAAGTGGAGAAGGTACTTGGCACTGTAGTCCAGTCTGCAGATGTTCAACATCTCCTGCTCACGAAGCCAAGGCTGCAAGCTCAAATGCACACCAGGCCTGTACTAACTAGTACCAGACATTAAAGCAGACCTGCCCGGGAAATAAAAGCAAACACAAACTCACCATATGTAGTCCTTCTCAACCTTAGCTGGCTACAGCAAGAAAATGAAATTGTACCCAATGTCTTAGTTTCTGCCATCAGGGTTTATAAAGGACACAAACCCCAGAACAAAATCATCCAAAGCAGTAGAAAGAACCTGTGATAATCAGTTTACTGTGATTTTCTCCACAGTAAAGCCAAGGTTTATCTTTTGGTAGAGGTACAAATCTGGGAAGACTGGGGCCCAAATCCATGAAATATACTCCCTCATTGAATGAGAAGACCATTCTCCCCAAACACTCCTTCTTGGCTGTGTTTTCTCTAAGAAATGCAAGCAAGGAGACACAGAGCAGCTCTAAAGTCCAAATACTTTAGACAAGATCCTTTGCTGCACACTCACTGTGGGRAAGGAGTAAGAGAGCTAACAATGAGAGATTTTAGACACACTTGGAGAGTCCTTGGGTGCTTTGGTGATGAATGACTGTAACCCCCTCTTAAGGACCCAGCAGACTGTTTATTGCTTGAAGCACAAGATAGYGTTCCCCTTTCGTACTGCTTGTGTACCGCACTATCATACCAATGAAGCTACAATAGGGGCATTGTTTACAAAATAATTTTCAAAAAGCTGGGAGATAAAAGATTATTCAGCATACCAGCGAGGGCATTATTTTGCATAGTTTATAAAATGCTTAATTGTGCTAACATACCTAATTGTCAAGCCACACTTTTGGCAAGCAAATGTGTGAGTGGGTGCCAAGCAGCAGGGAATACAAAATGGAGTGAGAAAACAGTTGAGATTTGATGGTATTCTGCCTCCCATCAAAAAGTGTTCTTCCATGAAAATGTATAAGTATGAGCAAACATTATAACTAAGACACCAAGAAGCATTCATAAATCTACTTTTCATATTGTCCCTTATTTCTCTGGAGTTACTATTGGGAACAAAATAGAATAGCAACATTTGTTTTGCAGTGTTTCTTCACATTGAGCCAGATTAAGGAAACACGGATACAAAACCATCAGAGGTCCATCTAAATCTTCATCCAAGACTGTTGCTACATGCTTTCTGTTTTACATTATGTATTCATGCATGTTTGATGTTACATCTTTTTTCTTGCACATACAGAGGTAGGTGACAGAGGTAAAAATTTCTGCCTTTGTCAGAAGGAAAGTCAAGCCATCTGGATAGTCCTATGTTAAGGCAGTCTATTACTTTAAAAGGGGTTGTCTATGCCTCTTGAAACACCTGACTGGAAACATCAAGCCAGGTTTCTAGTCCTACTTTTTAAGGTTTATTTGTTTTTACTCTACCTCATTATCATGACAAACTCCACTCCAGCCCTTTCTATTCTTCTCCCCTTTGGCTCTTTCAATCACCCCTGTCACAGACATCTTTTATGAAAAATCCTTTCCTTAGGATTTTTCCTCCTGAGAAGCTGAGAGGCCTCAGGAACAAAATGTAAACATTGATTATCTGCTGCTGTGGAATGCAACAGGTGCATCTGTGATTGGCCCATGTTGGATGTTTCTAATTAATGGCCAATCACAGCCCAGCTGGCTCGGACAGAGTCTGAGCCAGAAGCTTTTGTTTCCATTCTTAGCTATTCTATTCTTAGCCAGCCTTCTGATGAAATCCTTTCTTCTATTCTTTTAGTATAGTTTTAATGTAATATATATCATAAAATACTAAATCAAGCCTTCTGGAACATGGAGTCAGATCCTCGTCTCTTCCCTCATCCAAGAGCCCTGTGAACRCCATCACAACCCCTGTTACACTTACATTGGTAAACTGATCCCAAACATCCATAAAAAAAAAATCCCAGGCACTASCTGGGGGAGCAACAACTCCCATCTGCCAGAACCACTCCAAGGAATTGGTAACCTTTAGGCAGTGTGCCTGGCCACAGGCTGGCTCAAACCTGTGTGTTCTCCATCTAACGCATTAAGATGGATTTTGATGTCAAGRCTCTTGACCCCCAATCCAAATGTAACTGATAGTCTGAAGCCCCATATAAATTTTGCAGAAATTTAGTAAAAATGTTGCTGGCATGCACATCAGTGGCTGTAGGCCCAGATGTACATGTGTGCGAGTGCTTTTATGTAGGCATAAAGGAGCAGGAGCAGAGAGGTTTTGGAGACAGCAGTAGGACTCAGGAGTCACACATGCTGTGACCTCTGGGCCTTGTAAATCCCTGGTTGCACAAAAATTGAGACACTGAGAGGACAACAAGTGAACATGTGCACTCCCAGTCCCCACCTCTCCCATCAGAGATCACGGCACTCAAACAGACCTTAACAAATCTAATTGCTTCAGCAGAAGTTAAAAGTTTTCTCCATATGCTGTATGTGTGCAAYATGTATGTTTGCTCATGTGTGAGTGAGCAGAAATGAGTGAGGACAAGGGAGCAGCTCTTCTCCTCTGTGTGTGTCCTCTGCAGGCTCGTTTCTGGTCCTCCAGAGCAAACTCCACTGCAGCAGTGTGGCTGTAAAATGCTGTGCTGAGCCAAATTCTCCTAACGGCCCAAATATTCTGGTTCTGTGCCRAAGATGCCCAGACTGAGAAACAGCTCCCACCAGAATTTCAGCATTCTGTTTCCACAAAAATGCCAGTTCACCTATTTTCAAAATTCAGAATTCATTACTTGCTAAACACCCTGGTTTTTATTATTATATAGCCACTGATACAGTAATTTATTTATAATYATGGAGGAAGAAAACCCTCTCTCTTCTGTTAATCCTTTCACCTTCCACAAGTCTAATAAATTTCCCTATCTTTCTGTGCAAATGTCTGCTAAAACATACTGACTAGCAAGGAGAAATGCATGTTTTGTTTCTCTAACTTTTCAGAGATTTTGTTTTCAAATATCTTTATTGAAGCACTAGAGATGAACTGTATAAATGTTATGCTCACMTTCTTTGCAGCATTTTATAAGCATTTAAACAAGTATCCTCAGAATTCGTGTCTACCAAAAATACAGCCTTGCATACAGAAWTGCTGCCATTAGTAAGTGTTGGTTTACCAGGGAAAGGGTAAAGAAGCTGTGAAATATTGGAATTTAGTGATGTACTTCAGTATTGCTTGGACTGGATCAGTCAGGAATAGGCTGGTTTCTGTCACCCCCAGAAGCTGCAATTTGAATGGGTTTCATTAATTACTTATTTACACATGTACAAACAACTCAGTTCTGTAAAACTAAGAGTTATTTGTACATGTGTAAATAACTAATTATGTACACTTCACATATTTCACCTATAACTAGTAGTAGGTGTTGCATTAGTTTCTTTTAATGAAACTTTTAGCTCTTTTGTTGTATTTTAGTTTAGTTTATGAAACTTTTAGTTTAGTTTTCTTCTTTTTAGTTCTAGTGCCAGCAGTGCTGTAAAACAGACTATGTCTCCCAGCTCCTTTGGGCTCTTTTAGGAAGTTTAAGTGGAGGKGTTTACTTGTTCAGTCCTCCTAGTTCTCATGTAGCAATGCCAGACTTGCTCAAGTATAGTCTTTAAAAAGCTTGAAGCACATGTATGTTCATCACTTAAGTAATATGCTTAGAATCTATTATTTTGAAATTAAATTACAGCTACATTACCAGCAGCTTTATTTTTGAGCAAGCTACCAAATTAATGAAAGCAGAAAAACAACCTACCCCCAATCCAGATAACAGCAAAATGAGCATATTCTGTCATAAAATATTTTACTTCTATYTATAATTTGTAAAATGTGTAAAGAAGTGAAGCTGATCTGGGTGCAGGATTGATTTGTCCAGAAGGATCCCTTTTTATTTAAGGAGCATAACAAGCCTGCTGTGAGAAATAAACAATCACACCAAATGTTCCACTGGCAACCAGTGTGAATGCATCCTACCAGTCAGCTCCTGCAGAGCCGTTCGGTTTGATCCCTGCCCAAGCTCGTACGGCATCTCAGTAACCGACTCCATCTCCAGAAAAGTAATCCTGAGTCCTGAATAATCACCTCTGAGCCCTGTTGGCAGAAGGGTTGAGTTAAGCACAGCTTCRAGGGCAAGCACAGAAGGAAATCCCCAGCAAAGCTGCTAAGCCAGAGGCAAGGCCCTCCAGGCGGAGGAAAGCCTCCAGTACGCACTCCAGGGCCTCGAGGAGCACTCTCGCCACTGGAGTATTGCACCACAGGGAAACCACTGCTCAACCTGCCTCCTTTTCAGTGGGAAGAAAAAGCTGCCAGTGCAGGCTGGGATTGCATTTGATCTCACTGGCATGCTACAGGTGTGTTCCAAGAGCCCCTTGTGGACCTAGGAAACCTTAAGAGGCTTAGATAGAAAGATATCTGCTATCTTCAGACACGACGGCCAGAGAGACTGGTCTAAAAAAAAAGAAGGTGGCTGTTCCAGGAGTTTAGGATCCTACAGACTCAGGTTGAGTAGGATTGTGCTGTCCTGACTCAGCTACTTTTCACCAGAGTMCTTTCTTTCTATTTTTCCGTAGTCATCTTCAAAAACACACCTTTGTGACCGTGTTCACAGGGGTTTTTGGACTGGGGAAGAGACAAGGATCTGACTCCATGTTTCAGAAGGCTTGATTTATTATTTTATGGTATATATTACATTAAAACTATACTAAAAGAATAGAAGAAAAGATTTCATCAGATGGCTAGCTAAGAGTAGAAAAAGAAAGAATGATAACAAAGGTTTGTGGCTCAGCTCTCTGTCTGAGCCAGMTCACTGTGATTGGCCATTAATAACAAAMATCCAGCATGGGCCAATCACAGATGCACCTGTTGCATTCCACAGCAGCAGATAATCAATGTTTACATTTTGTTCCTGAGGCCTCTSAGCTTMTYAGGAGGAAAAATCCTAARGAAAGGATTTTYCATAAAAGMWGTCTGYGACACAGSTTTGGCTATTTGCAAGCATAAAATGAATACACGCTTCTAACACAACAGAAAAAAAAAGTTGTTTTCCTGATCATCAACAAAGGATAATTCCCATGGTGCAGTTTGCAGCTGACTACAATCTTTAGGTTTACTATTATTGAATTGTAGAAAAGATGCCAATGATTTTTCACATTTTCACCAGCATGGAAAAAATAAAGCTTTTAAGAGAATCATTCCTAAAATCCCCCACAGATACAAGAGTTGTTATTTGTATTATAGTTAGTATATTTAATAAAATAGAAATATACCCATATTTCTAAGTGTACATTTGTATTTGGGGAATGTTTTGGTTATTTCAATCAATACTCCTCAAGCTCTCCTATTGCACAAATTGATGTTTTTTTCATAAACTTATTTAGTTCAAAAACTTTAATTGATCACATCACCCAAAAATAATTGGCATCACACAAAACTATATTCTAGTAGTCCTTACGTGTTTTAAAACAAGTTCAGAGTTATACCTCACTATTGCAAGTACGTAAATCTGTTTTAGCCACAGGAGTTGAAAACACCCTSTGCTAAATAAATTGTACTGGAGGGCTTTAGCAGCCAAAGCACTGCATCCTCTGGCTCAGCTGACCTCTGAAGATACCCCTGTGTTGGTRCTATCAGGACAGTCTGGCCAACTCTTTAGTAATAAAACTTCCTTTGGCAGCAGCATAACCAGGCTCTAGACACTTMATTTTGAAAACTGGAGTTCTGTTATACTCAGAACATTACAAGATGCTCAAACAGAAGCAGTTACAGAGCTTTAACTTAAATCATAATTAGGAGAGAACAAAGACCTGGACTAAATCCTCTGGAAGGAATTTAAATAATGAGGCTTGTTGATTTGTTTGAAGAGTTACTGTTTTACTAATAAGAGTGTCCTATCTGAAGAGGACTGATTTTAAAGCAAGAGGTTGACATAAATGTGTCTCCATTCAGTGATGTGAAAGAACCACAACAGTCTCAGTAAAAAAACCAAAACAGACCAGTTTTCCCTGGTCTACATTATCCACTGCAGGGCAGTACCTTGGCAAATGCCCACCCTACAGCATGTTACTGCAAAGTTACCTGAAGGTAACRGGGAATGCTTCTGTTAAAATATAGACAACTCTGCTCCCATGAAAAGTAACAGCCAGCAAAGCCCTGCGGCAGGAGATCACATACCTGCATCCCAGGAGCGTGGAGAAGAACAACTTGTGTTTATAGGGGATCTTTTTTCCTTTTACTTTATCCAGCCAAGTCTTACAGTATTCAGAACTTCATTTTTCGAAAACATCAGCTTTCCTCTCCCCCTGGAAGGAAACAATTGTTCATCATTTTACCAGAACTTGTTCTAAGCAAAGTCAGTGCTGAATCATGCTGAAGGTGGCACCTTTAAAAGTGGTTTGACTATGCTTGATTCCTGATGAATTGCTTTCCCTCATGGTGAGCTCAAAGCCAGGCTGTTGAACAGAGTTTCTAGCCATTTGCACACTCTCAGGTTCTAAGTTGCACAATTTTGCTGCTTTTGACTCAGAAATGGAACAGCAACAGCGAGGCAGACACGTCCATCACAAGGTCACCTGTCACCCACCATATCACACTAACTCTTTTTGTTATCAAGTTAGGAGTGTGAAGAGAATCTGCAAATAAAGTCTGACAAGTGGGGGTGGGAGGGGAAACTCCACCCAATATGYATTGACAGCTTCTGGTCCCCTTTTTGTCAGCAAGTTTTGTAATATATATTCTTGCAGCAGACAAACAAATTTTGTTGATGATTGCTATACATACCTCCAATCAATTTGCTTTAAATTGATCTTATCAGCTWACTAATTTGGCCAATTAAATCTCTAAATGCATAGTATTTCTCGAGTTTAAAACTGGGACCTATGACATGTATCAAAAATGTATCACAGGCTTTGAAARGGACGCTCCTATGGCACTGAGAAAAACAGGATGGACTTTGGGGAAAAAGGAGACTTACATTTGAGATTCCAAAAGCTTTGATGAAATCAAAACTCCTCATTCTCATGCCTTTTGTTTTTTTTGGCCTATCCCTCTGTATTTACAATATTTAGCACGTGTTAGCATCATCACATTCATTATGAAAACTATTTTTGTACTTATCTTTTGCAATTCAGTACTTGTTTTGGTTTTCTTTTTAGGTAGGTAATTAGAAAAAAAGAAAAGAAAAAAACCTTCCCTTGATTGCTTGGTAAGCATTTTATCTAATATATATATGAGATACATTTTTACAATTTAGAATAAAGTGTTTGGTATAAAAACACCCTGAARAAAAGTAAATAATTGTTCTCTTTGAGAACACCGAAGCCATATGTAAAATCATGCTTCTTGTATGCAACAGAAATGACTGGCATATTATCAGAATGAACCAAGATAGATGAAAAAATTCATCCTCTGGAGATCAACTAGAGGCAGTACATTAAAAACCTACTTTTTCGCTCTTTTTTTTTTAACAAAGTCTTTTTTTATTCCAATGGTTGCTTAATATTAAAATGTAAAAGAAATTCACTTAAGAAGAACCAGAAATAATAGCTGCTCTCCATCTGGCCACATTAATCTTTCATTCTCATCTCCTCAGTAGCAGAGGAGGAGAGGAAAATCCCTTTTGTTTTATCCTGTGGATGAGGTTTATTGGWGCATCCCTTAAACACTCCCATTTCAAGCTGGGTCTCCCACTCCAATCAAAATCCTTGAACTTCTGTGCTGGTCCAAGMAAGTTAGGTCCCTACCATGACTTCACAACAAAATTGCATAAGAAATCAAGTCATCAGTCTGTGATGGCCACATTCTGAACACTGTCATTAGTTGAGGTCTCCAGGCATGACCCAGGTGTTACCCTGACCATTTCCAAATTCCACCTTGAAGTCATGAATGCAAAATGCATATAAAGTCATAAATGCATATGCAAAACTATGGAGATGCCTCTTTTAATCATGAATGTAAGCATCTAGAGCCACCTTGGCTGTCTTCTGAAGGCACTTTTTGGGGCATTTCTGATTGATTGGCTGGAGTGTGTTGCAGGGGTGGTGGTGAGTTTTTAGTATATCATCATCATCATCATCCCAATTCTTTCCTCATCTGGAAATCTACCTATATTTRTTTTGTTTTTCAGACTATTGCAGCTCATTTGGAAGCACTTTCTGGAGCTGAAGTCTCAATTGCTTTTTGGGACTTCACTGGCTRTGGTGAACTGCAGAAATATCCAGAAGCAGAGACCTACAGAGCCTACAGGSTGTAGGGCCCCATGGTGAAAGGAGGCCACAGCTATGCTGGTAGCAAGCATAAAATGAGCAAACATTTCTGTAAGATGCAGCTGTGAGTTAAGGGGATTAGATGTATTGTTAAGAATGCCACTACACCAGGCAAACTTGCATTCAATTCTCTAAGTAGGAATGATGGCTGTGCATAGAGCAAACATACCTCAACATATGTAGTTACCATTTACTCTAAAAAAAAAAAATTAAAAAAAGAAAAATTTGAGCTGATAATTTTAGTAAAAGCTTTAGAAAGCTAAAAACTAATAATTTAGGAAAAGTTACCTGTGAAACAGCTCCCACCTTGCTTCCAAGCCTAACGGCATTGGGTACCCACCTACTGCAATGCAGAGGGCAGAATGGACATGTGCCCCCTGCTCAAATACTTTTCCAATGGCTAAAACACATTCAAAAGAGTCTGAAGTCAGAGCCTAAACTATAGACCTTGATTAAAACCTCCTAATTTTAATCCACCTCCTGGATCCATGTATTTTGTATTCCTTCACCCCATCCTTACTTTGTTCATGGTGCTTGGCAAAGGGAGACTTGTTTTCCATAAACCCCTTGCATCTATTCTTGTCTCTAAAGTTTTCTATTTTATGTATACTGTGTAGGGGGATACAGTMTGGGTAAATGAAGGKGGTAYAGAATGTAATCATATCCCCCAAAGAGTTGCAGCTGARCCAATTACTAAAGATTGGGAGCAGGCCTGATGTTAACAGGCCACACCTGTAGCCRAAAAGARCAGYGGTATAAAAGAGTGGATTGGTGGGAYCTGSAATCAGTTGGCTGCTGYAAGGACCAGGAASAGTCAGTGCTTGGAGGAMCTGCTTACAGAAAACATTGAGGRGGTATGAATCTCTGGTKATATGGAATCCTTGCACTATMATGATAATAGARTTTTTGATATTTAAGACAACAAATAGTGACCCTGACATGATTCGATGATTCAGGACTAAACTATATTGCCYCATGGATTTGGAGAAATGGGATTTGACCATGGAACCCTGTGGATTTAGGGAAACAGGATYTGGATACAAAACTATCGGCAAAATATATCAGTTACAGCTATTGGTGTTTGTTAAATATGAAGATAAGCACTTTGTGAACTATAAAACTGAACTAACATTTAGAAATATATTTGTACTGTAATATGCTTTTTGAACACTTGTATAACTCTTAGTCCAAAATGAAATGTATAAATGTGTCATAATGTTAATTTATTTGAATATGTACTTCTGGAAATGCTGCAACTCTGTGGTTAAAAGAAAAAGGGGGAATTGTAGGGGGATACAGTATGGATAAATGAAGGTGGTACAGAATGTAATCTTATCCCCAAATGAATTGCAGCTGAACCAATTACTAAAGATYAGGAGCAGGCCTGATGTTAACAGGCCACACCTGTAGCCAATAAGAACAGTGGTATAAAAGAGTGGATGGGTGGGATCTGCAGTCAGAGAGTCAGGTGACTACTGCAAGGACCAAGAAGAGTCAGTGCTCCGAGGAGCTACTTACAGCAGACATTGAGGAGGCACAAAGCTCTGGCAGCATGGAATCCTTGCGCTATAATGATACCAGAACTTCTGATGTATAAGACAACATACTGCGAAGTTGCACGTTGTGAAAGGTGTCTGTTAATTATATTCACAGCGCATCAGGACACTTGGGGAAAGTCACACCTACAAACAGCATGGCATACTTAAAAAARAAAAGATTAAGAGGACCAAGCTTCACACATATTTAATGAAGATTTCCCGACAGCTTGGGGGAAGGTTCCCCAAACAGCTCTCGTGCAGAGTCACGAGGGCTTCAAGGCCCCTCACAACAGTGCCAAGATCAGCACACCAGAAAGCATGGAATAATTTCTTTCTGGGATAATTACCAGAAGGAAGTGGAGTTTAGAGCTGCTCTGTGGAGTTTTATAGCTACAAACTTTGTTGTCAACTTTTTTTCTCACTGAATAATCTCMCCATCAAGCAGGCAGAGCCTTTGCTACAGTGTTAGGAAAGATCTGGACCTTAATTTCAATTCAACAAGGCTATGGAATTTTGGTAACAACAGTCACTTACTAATATATGAATTTAATACTTTTGTTGTGATCCAAAAGAAATATATTAAATTCAGACTGATTTATTAGCAACATTTGTGTGTGTTATACAATTTTTAATACATGGAGCAAAACCAAAAAAAGCCAACAGCAGCAATACCCAATGAAAAAATCCTTCAACAAATTATGTTTAGAAGTACTTAGAGCTAAATTACCAAGATATTAGAATTTAAAACCGGACAAAACTGAGATTTTTTTTTAAGAAATGTAGGGTTCTTATTTATACACTAGCATAGAGCAAATCCTTTCTTCAAAATGCCTCCCTGCAAATGTTTCATCAGATTCCACTTGGAGAACAACAAATTCCACAAGTTCTTTGTGTTTGCAAGGATAATAACAGCAAATTTAACATACATTCCTTAGACTGAAATAGATAAATTATTACTTCATTCAGAATGGGTCAAAGAGAAAAAACCTGTAAGTTTGCGTTTCATCTATAACACATTTGTTTCCACAGTGAGATCTCTTTAATAAAAAAAAAAAGACTGCTAACTAAATCCATATCTGAGATTTAAATCTGTGCCTGGAACTCATCTGTGACTTTTTAGTATAGCTGATGTGGTTTTAATGATATCACATTTAGGCAACTGATTAAAAAGTAAACAGAAGGAAGTGAAAGGAAGTGATGTTAGCTACTCTTAGCACTGTAATGCAGTCAAAAATTTTGAGGCAGATCCTTGCAGCAGAGGCTTTGGAGATTGCTCCTTTACTCACCTTTCTGTTGGGTTCAGGTGGGTTGCCATGGGGAGGTGATGCAAAAAACACAWCCTCATCCCCATCAAAACAATAATTAGCCAACTTTAAAGTACCTAACTGCTCGGGTAAAGTACTGGTGCTTTGCAATTGCATCAAATCCTTCATCACCAGTGCCTCAGGCAGGYACATGAATATGTTAGGCTTGTTATACAGTGAAATTGTTTCTGGAGATGCTTACTACAAACCAAACCAAAGACTGTTGAGCGCTGAGGACTATATTTCCTGATACCTTCAGTGCCTTGTAAGAATTTAATCTCAAAAACTTGGTCATGGATTGAACACCCCAAGTAACTCAAACTGTAAATGCTTAAGGAATTGATGTCCAAGTTAATTCTGTTACCTATGTCTGCAAGAGCATAAAAGAGAGCTATTTTTAAATATGCTTGTATGTGAAAGACTGATATTTGGTACATTTTACTAATAATTTTTAATCTTATCTATGCCAAAAAACTCTAGAAGTTATAGGAACAAAACTTGCTTAAGATTTTTTATTTTATTTTTAAACTTAATAAAGTTTCACTGGAATATGTGGGAGGGAAGGAAAAAGAGACACCCAGAGAACTGCTTGCCTTATTTTCCAAATATTTCTTATAAAATAAGCTGTAACATATGCTGGGTACTTAAATAGCCTAAAATCAAAAACACTTCTCACTTATCTTTCTAAAAATGCTGGTCACTGCTTAGGTCTTCATTTCCATTTGTGCAACAAGCCTGAGTGCCAAAAAAAAAAAAAAATACCATATGTCAAAATAAAACTTTAGAAAAAAGGGGAGTGGAGGGGGATATCTTTCACTAATTTCAATTGAGCAGAGACTTTTTTTGAGGGGGATAATTATGAACATACCTTACATGGCCAAAAAAAAAAAGGAGAAACATCTCAGGTAAATGCTTGAASCCAGTGGTAATTTTTAATTTACTCTGAAATTATGGTAAATTCTGGAACTTACAAATAATGTATCCAAAAAGAAATGAAGTACAAAGGGGGTGCTGACTTTCTCAGAATTCTTATCATATTACAATCCAAGCTGAATGTATTTTTTTTTTAAGATGAAAACTACAAGAGACAATGATATTTGCAAAATAATCTAGCCATTTCAGACTTTGAATTAGGTAATTAAATTTCAACATCTGATTTTATGAAAGTCAATACATTTCTCGTGTGTTGATAACCCCAACAGCCTCTCTCCAGTGTCTGGTCCTCTGGCCACCCCACACCTGCCCAGAACCACCAGCCCTGCCCTAGCACCCCTGTCTGTCACAGACATCTTTTATGGAAAATCCTTTCCATAGGATTTTTCCTCCTGAGAAGCTGAGAGGCCTCAGGAACAAAATGTAAGCATTGATTATCTGCTGCTGTGGAATGCAACAGGTGCATCTGTGATTGGCCCATGYTGGATGTTTCTAATTAATGGCCAACCACAGCCCAGCTGGCTCGGACACAGAGCTCGAGCCACAAACCTTTGTTATCATTCTTTCTTTTTCTATTCTTAGCCAGCCTTCTGATGAAATCCTTTCTTCTATTCTTTTTGTATAGTTTTAATGTAATATATATCATAAAATAATAAATCAAGCCATCTGAAACATGGAGTCAGATCCTCATCTCTTCCCTCATCTGAGAACCCCTGCGAACACCATCACACCTGTCAGTGCTCTCTGTGAGACTCTCTAGGAACAAACAAGTGTAAACTCCAGAATGAACCAGTGTAAACCATCCCATACCTGCCCAGAACCACCAGCCCTGCCCTAGCACCCCTGTCAGTGCTCTCTGTGAGACTCTCTAGGAATAAACCAGTGTAAACTCCAGGGTAGGCACTGATGCTCATCTCACCCTCCCCTGTTATCCCGCTAATGCCCACTATCATCTGGAAACAGCTCCCTTAATAGATGAATAGCCCTGATCCAATTGCTGCATCTGTTACCATTTTACTGGCAAGCACAAATGTGCACTTTTAAAAGTGTGTTTAAATATCACACTCTGACTCCTCTTTTCTCTTCCTAGAAACCCACAAAGCTCCTTTTCTTCATGCACGCAGTTTCAATGATTGCTGCTTGCTTTTCTCCACATACTTTTACATACCCCCCCAAGGACTGGCAGTGTCTGTATTTTAATAGTGTTTTGAGCCAAATTTACACTTAGAATATGTACTGATAAGCTTTTTTGTTTTCTTTCCAGAGGTAACCTACAGTATATGAAAAAGCAATATCATTGACTGATACCTTCATGCAACTCATGCTAGTTGGTTGTAAGGGACAAAGTGCTTCTGTAAATGTTAACAAATGGCTTTTACTTAATTCTTTTTAGCCAACACCTTTGTCTTGGCACAAGTCTGTTTCATATAAAGGATGTTCAATAAACCAATCATTCTATTTAAATTTGGTTAGTGTAGTATGCTTTTCCTGGGGCCAATAAGTATAAAATGTTAGCTAAGAATATACTGGGTGAAGTGCCTGATTTCACAGCTTTGCAGGATTGGTACTTTCAAACGCTGGCTTAATRTATTTACTTTCTTAAAACTAAATGGATGGAGATGGTTGGTAGCCAACAGAGTGCCTKCAATGAGGCACTAATAGTGAAGATTGTTAAAGCTCCTTTGTCTTCTTAATAATAGTCAAATATTTGGCCAATAGCAGCTCCAAACCTGYAGTGAAGAACATGAGAAATGCAGATTTGAGTCTTAACTGAAGCTGTATCAATTGTTGTAAATTGTTTTCTTTAGTACTTATTAAAACTAAACATGCTGTCAGCTTTGCTATGCTTTAAGAAATCCTCAACTCTTTGCTTGATTAGAAGGATGCTGGTGCAGTCAGTAAGGTTTTTTTTTTTTTGAAAGATAATTTCATAAAAAAGCAAAAGAAATTATCTTACTGACCACAGATCATGCTGTATAGGCCGATAGGGATGGWTGTCTCTGCTGCAAAGAAGTCCTAAGACCCAGCACGTGTGCTGGTCATCTCTCAGCTCACTGTCAGGACACACCCTGGACCAACTTTCCTTTCTAGTCCAGAAAATCTGACAAACAAGAGACACAGTTCAACCTCAGCTGAGTTTCTGCTTCTGGTTAGTTTTGTTTCTATATTAAGTATCACTTTAAGCCTTAAAAATATATATATATTCTTGTTTCGTATTTTAATTCTATTAACATCTCTAAGTTCCAGTGATATTAAGAAAACTCAATAGTTACAGGAGTGACATGCTCCTAAAGAATAGTTTTTGTCTTTTAACATAGTCTATATTGTCTCTTAATATTGCCTTAGTTGTTCTGTGCCATGAGAACCACCTGAAATCAGTCTTAATGGCTAGTCAGTTGTTTTCAAACACCGCAAGAATTCAAGATATTTGCATTTCTATGAGCACTTAAGTATGATATGTCTACCTGCAAGAACAATGTGTTGTGACAAAATTTATTGCTTCCATCTTACCTTCTAATACATCCTCATCACATAAGTTCTCAGATTTTACTCCCCTTGAAMAAGAAGTATATACCATTACATGCTTTTTATTTTCACCTGCCTACTCTTTTGGAACCAATAATGAATAATTGCATCATACATCTTCTCCTGTTTCTCCTTTTATTTACAACATCAATAGACTGGAAAGACCAGTAACATCCAGATYTCTACAAAATGAATGTGTACACTGGTACACAGAGAATGTTTCAGCTGTTTAACTTTGCTGTTCTACTGTCTATTCTCAAATGCTGACAGCTTTATTTAGTTCTAACCATTTATATTGACAAAGGGATCAGAAGAATAATATCTTGCAAGGGGAATAAGAGTTCCACAGTTAAGTACCTGAGGCGCTTTTTTTTYCCCCACTTGTACTAAAATTATACAACCAACATTTCTAAAGAGTTGAAAGTCTGGCATTGTATTTTTTGTATATTTTTTTTCCTTTTTCTTTTTCTGGGTTTTTTTGGCTTTTCTCAAAGAGTCAGCTTGAAAGTAGGGCAGTGGGGCTACCCAGAGGATCCCTTCTCAGGACACATTAGACCTGTGTTGTTTCCCYGTGGAAGTTAATCAGACTAGTCAGTTTAAGCAAACAGCATCTTTTAAACATGAATTTTGTGAAGGAAACTCCTTTGTTTTCTAGGTTACTTAATTCAAAATTAGTGCCTTTTACTGAACTGTTAATTAAGATTGTGGCTTTCTGACCTGTTCTACCATGATATAAAAAGAGCTGTGTCCAAAATTCTAGGGAACTTTTCCATAACATTATTAAAAAATAGGTTTGAAACACAGATGCAGAGTAGTTTATTGATGTTTACAGGCAGAACCAAATGAATATTTATACCAAATTATTCTGCWGCTCTTCAGTTAAGGGGCTCCATGAGCTTTTAGAGTAAGTTGTTTCTATTCAAAAATCTTAATGACAACTGACATATTTGTCTTTTACTAYCTCTTCAGTCCTTTTCTTCTGCCAAGGATATGTTCTCTCTGAAATCCTTCATCAATTAATTTGAATACTTCATTGCATAACATTCCCCTTGCCATATCCTCTTAAAAAGCCATACCTGCAAAATTCCTTGAGGGATGGTTTTCTGCTGTTTTCCCCTTTGTTAATTTGGGTTCTCAGTGAATGATTGGCATTTGTGCTTTTCCCTAGTTTTCCCTGTACTGCTTTTGGTTCTCTGTTTTCCAGATTTACAAACCCCTGCTGTTCTGTTCAGCCCACATTCCCTTCCAGCCTCTCATTCTCATACCATTTTTTTTTCCAAGTAAGATAGAAACAGATTTAGAGATCCCCATAACTGATTTCTTCCTGCATCTGAAACAAAGGGTATCTTGGGTATCTTCTCAGAACYTGGTGGATTGCATAAGCTGCTCTATTGCTTAGGGAAAACAGATTGAGATAATTAAAATAGCATTTTAAAAAGAAAGTAAAAGGTAGAGCTAATGTATGGCTGTTGCTGGCAGCATCTGTGTTCCTCTCTAATGCATCTTAATAAGCTTTTGTGTCTAGTTCAAAGATATTTTCCATGTTGCAGCAATATCTCCATAACCTAATTTACAAAYACCATGTTTTTGAAGCGACTGGTAAAAACAACATTGCTAAAGGGAATTTTTCATTTATTCTAGYGCTAAGAATCTCATTCATATTTTCTGTTTTGTTGGATATGGTATCAGTCTCTTATTGCTTTACTTAAAAGACAGGTAAAAACTATTACATTTCACACTGTGTCAGTCTTTCTGAATAAGAGGGAAAAACACACTAACAGTAATAACAAGTGTGCAGGATGCAAAAAAAAAAAACCTATTGTACTGAGGTAAACATTCTTTTCTGAAAACACTTTTGTAATTTTGCTTCCTGGTACATGAGTCTTATGGTATATGAGGCTCTTTTACTAAAATGCTTTTCTTCTTCCTTTTATAAACACATTCTCTTGTTTCAGGAGAGTTAACAAAATATTGCCATATGTTTGCAATCACTGAATATATATCTAAGGAAATTTAAATATTGTGCAATGTCTGGTACCTTATAAATTTCCCTCACTGCCCCAACCATCACACAACCTCATCAAAGAGTTCAAGTTACAGAGTTCTTTGAAAGGCACTTATAATTTATACAATTTTGATTACCCTGACAATGTCAAGAAAGAGTTTTGGAAAGTCTGCAATTGCTTAAAGAAATGTCAACAGCTTTGCCTTATGGGGGGAGATTGTTTAAGATTGGAAAAACAAAAAGGAAAAGACTCTGAAAGAACCACAGAAAACATAAAGTAAACTCATTGCTGTAAACCAAGCAACATTTGACTTTGTCAAATTCTGCTTCACTTACTGGAAAATCAAAGTCTAGCAATTGTCAGAAATGCCTTTGAGTTTTCTGCATATTACTTAATTGTCACTGTGAAGGAACTCRAATAATCTTAATCACCTTTACACACAGACATAGACATAGATGAAGTGAATAAAAACCAGCCCAGTGTTGCACAAATGGCAAAGAAGGATCTTCCAGTTCACAACAGTAAACATTTGTAGAAATAGCATGGAGGAGAAAGATTTCACATCAGTAATGGCAGAATTGCCACATCAGTATTTTTTAGCCTGCCAATAAAGGAGTTGTTAAATATTTAAGCCAAAAATTGTAATTCTACATAAACAATCCCTGACTTCTGTCAACACATATGTACAGGGCATTTGTGTTCTCACAAATATTCAGCTATACATGGTTGTAAATTAATTTGATATAGGTCAGTTTAGTTTCTGACTGGAGCTGGTATTTTAGACTATTTTTTTAAATTATAATTTCACAGACAGTCACTCTACCAAATGAGGTCCATCTGCTTTATTCACAAGTTATTTTAGTGACTCCCCAGTAAATATGTTACTGTTCAAAAACCAAAGAGTAGTGGGAATCTGGGAGTGGATCACAATAAAATGCAGGAGTGCCAAGTGACAGACACATTTTGGAGAGCAAGTTGTCTCAGTGTCTCTCACTTTTGATATTCAACAAACCCTATTCCTCCTGATTTCTGAGTGCCAGCTATCACCTGTCATTTACCCAGGTGGCCAACAACTTACAGTGTAATTAATGTAAGTTGTCTGTCTAATTGTAGTGAAGCTCTGATTGAAATACTGGCAGGTMATGTTGAACTTTGAGATATTCTGSAAGGGCTTCCTCCTGTCAGCTGTGCTGATTTGACTTCATCACATCACGTCCAGGGAACAGAGGTCTCAGGTGACAGCAGCCAATTTCTTGAGCAAGGTATGCCAGGTGAGATAACACACTGCTGGCTGCTGGGTTACCCCACACACACTCTTCAGTGTCCTTTCCTTCAAGGGCAAGTAGGAGCTCAGGGTTGGAGATAGCACAAATCCATGCAGCTGTTTTAGCCTGGATTTAGATTGATAATTTAGCTTGGATTTCTGTGCAAGACCCTTTTTTTTTTTTTCCCAAAGCATAATTAATATAGARTGTTTTTTGTTGTTGGCAAAGGATTTTACTTAAGAACTCCAGGAATACAGTAAAGCATATTTTGGTCAGCTATGCTATGATGAAGAGTTGAAGCAGTAGCTGAAATATAAGTTTTGCAGGTATTTCTCATCTCTTCCTTGACTGAAAATAAAATCATATTAGAGAATGGTATTCTGGATATCATTCCTTTCCTGAGTGCCTGATTAAGAAGGCAGATAAATCCATACCAGCAGGTTGTGTCTGGTATGAACCAGACTAAGTTTAGCTGCTGTTCTCCATTCCTTGCAATTTTGTTGAAGCCTTCATGGTTTCATATAGAACCCACTTCTTTCTGAGAGAATAGTTTAAAGAGCTAGTTGGATGGAAACACTATTAAAAAAGGAGAGATGAATTCTAGAGCATTTTGTGTGAGTGTTGACACGTTTCATTTGTGTTTGRTGATCATACCTTTGTTCCCTGGACACGATGTGATGAAGTCAGATCAGCACAGCTGACAGAAAGAAATCCTTCCAGAATATCTCCAAGTTCAACATTACCTGCCAGTATTTCAATCAGATCTTCATTACAATTCAACAGACAACTTACATAGGTGGGAACGTGCATAGATGGGAACACTTTTGCCATGAATCTCTCCTAAGCAGCAGTTTGTACCTGAGTGTATTCAAACACAGAGCTCATTTTCTAATACAAGGCCTCACATTTGCTGCWGTATGATTGCAGGGGCATATGCACTCTGAGAACAACACAAACTACTTTTCCTTGCTTTCATTTTAATATACCAGAGTAAAGTAGACACTGAGATGTCTCAAACACGGCAGTGACATTTGCCTCATTAGGTCTGGGAAAACTATCTGCAGGACATGAAAAGGTTTGGAAGGGAGGGAGATGCCAGAAGTAGCATAGGCAATACACGAAGGAAAAAGATGACATAATTGACAAGAACATGAATAGATGTCTTTAATGGCTACATGCACCATCAAGCAGCTGGATACAGCTTGGCATTTCTCTGGACTAATCTACTAATTGACCAAAGGTTAAAAAAAAAAAAAAAATTCTCTGCTTTTTAGTTTGGAGGGTTGTGCAGTATAGCAATTCTTTTGGTATACCAGCAACAGCAATAAATGTTTGTGGAGGGAGAGAAAGAAAATGAACACCAGTCTGCGGCAGAAATAGCGTGGCAGGGGGAATGCTAAAGTTTTGTTCACGCTTACATCAGCCAGGTACTAAAAAGACTCCAAGTAGGACAAGTGTGGGACAAAACACAGATTTTGAGACAACAGGAAGTTGTCTCAACGCTTGCACTGTYACTGGAAATTTGCAGGATTTGCATAGCACTCAAAAGAGCTTTAGAGGAAAGTAATAAACCTACCAGGAGTGGTAGAGGCTTAAGGTTTTTTTTTTTTCATACAATATTGCTAAATATCACTTAGAAAGCCAACATCACGATTAAGATATCACAAACAGGAAGAATATCAAATGAGATGAATTAATGAAGTTTAGGAGTAGATAAGCTCTCTCCCTGCTACTATGGGTGTAGTTTCACATCGCCATTATATCATTTTTTAAAGTTTCTTTTTCCTCAATCAGTTTCAAACCTGTCATTTAAAAGTGTGCAAGTCTTTCTACAGAAGCAAATTCAGTCCCCCTCATGCCCTTCTGAAGTTGTCCATTTGCTTAGCATGTTGTTTCAAATGTGATTTATTAGTAAAATACATGCTTTAATGACTTGCCTTGTTTCTTAATTTATAAGCCTGAGTTAATGGAGGTTTTTCCCTGTTAAAGTTTTCCGGATTTTATTGCCTTGTGTGAGCAAAACAGKGGCCATTAATCAATGCAGGTCACTTAGTTACACCAAGAACTCCCAAYTGTCCCAGCATTTGGGCAGGCAGCAGCTTTTTAGGACCAGCCTTAGCTGCTTGCTGCAGAACTGCACCCAAGATGAGCTGGGATTATTCCCGTCACCCTCATCTCCTCTTGTTGGTTTTCCCAGTGTTTATAGAGACAAGGTATTTTAAAAGATTTTATTCCATTATCAGACTYGATGAATAGCGAGACACAAGAGATGTAAAACTCAATGCCATTCCATCAGAAGGCTTTCCATCAAATTAAAAAAATTCTTTACAAATTCCTTTCTCACATCCTCCCATTCAAAGTGAACACTGTGGGAATAGGGCAGCACAGTGCAGATGGACATTCAAGTCTGAGAGGCTCAGATGAGGGAAAGAGGAAGCAGACCCTGTTTACCATGCTCCAGAGGGGTTGTTCTCTCTCAGTAATTCTAATTTAAACCATGCCTTTTTATCTGGAATTCAGGGTTGTGGAAGCAGAGGGAAAAACTCCCCCCCTCCATCTCCCCCACCTTATACCCTGGGACAATCTTAATGTTAAACCTGCTTTTACTGCACTGTGAGAGCAGCTGTCTGAACCATATCAGCATTTTGCATGCATTGTAAACTCAGGGAAAAGAAAAATAAGTTAATTGAAAATGTGCTGCAGTTTGTGCCAGTCTTGTTCGTGTCACCCCGAAAGAATTCCCACCCCTGATACACACTTCTTCAAGTGTTTACAGTTTATCTGTGAGACTCAAGACTTTCATTACATAGAAAGAATCAGTTTTTTAAAAATGCCTGGAAATCCAAAATTTCCCACTTTTTTTGTTACTGGAATAGGTTTGAAAACAAAGGAAGATGGTTATGAAGTAAAATTTAGMTTAAATTAATTAAGAGTAGTTTGTCTTCTTTTGCAGAAGGGTAGAACCAGGTGACGTTACTGAGTACAACAGCAGGAGAAATATTTTTGCTTAACAATTTGCAATTCGATTATTTTTCCTTTAGTCAAATTCAAGTTGAAATTGAAGTTTTGAGGTTCCATCACTTCACTGCTATTCCCAGTGGTTACTGATGAGGCACTAACAGAGAGTCTGTTTTGCACAGCCAGCAGAACRCTGCAGTTGCCCTTCTGACGACTGGTGAACTGCAGCTCAGATATCTAACCCGTGTTACAGAAAACACAAACACTACAATACAACCRAATAAACCCCTCCAAAATATACTGTCATAATTCATAAGACTCCCCAGGTGACTGGGATAACTGGAAGCCACCTCAAACCACTGTAGGTTTCCCTAGCAGTTATTATATTACCAGATATTAACCTGTCAATGGATCATCMAGATCTTCCAACTTTTCCTCTTTTCCTCTCCCAAGCACCAAACAAATTCTCTAGTGGGCTTTGCTATTCAGAATTTCCCATTCCTGAAAATGAACCAACCAACCAATGATGGCAACAATCCTATAATTAAATTCACAAGATGATACTAAAAGTTTTTGCTAGAAGAATGAGATCTAAGAAGTTGTTCATACCAAAACTTCTCAGTAAACTSTGAACTATTCTACAGTTATGGCTGGTAGAACTTAYCAACTTYATTTTTAAGGTTCCTCCTAACATAYTGGAACATGAAAATATTGAAATATAAAAATAACCTATATCGATATCAGGTTTTCCTGATGAGTCTCATAAAGATGTCCAGAAAAATAAAATTTTAAAAACTTAAAATCAAAAATCAAGTGATTGATTCAGAGGATAAAAGATGTACAATTCCAAAATGGACTAATGGTTGTCATTAGCATTTACAGTCTTCCAATACTCAATAGGAAAAGATTCACTGCTGGAACCACGAAAGACTGCAGTATTTTAATGACTGCAGAATAATTACCACATGTAAGTATATAACCAAACTTTGCTCATTTACAAATTGGAGAGCAGCAGAGAAAGATGAATGGTGGGCTCACTTCTGCTTATTAGAGGCTCTTTTGTGTCAATGTGTCAAAGGCAAAGAAACTCAAATCCTGTAGATACAGGTCTCCAGGGAGGACAGAGAGTCRGGGATTTTCTGATGAAAGTTTTTTTTTTTCCTTAAAAATTGGATTGCCTGGAGGAATGTGTGAACTAGTTTAGATGAGAAGACCCTTTCTGGTTCAAAGAGGGAAAGGAGGGGGAAAAAAGCCCATTTTCTCTTACCTCTAAATAAGTAAAATCTGTAAAAATTAGAGCACTTAACTGGAACACAGAACACCTCTCCCAACTTCATCCCAGRAATCTCTCATAGACACTGAGCTGCAAAGAAAGATTGATCTTTTTTTTTGGAAAATAGAATTAAAACAAAGAGGAGAAAGTAAGAGACATCTAAGAAAACCAGCTGAGTGCTGGTCACTGTGCTCACCTTAGATGTGAAAAATTAAGTCTCCAGTACACCTAATCAAGATAGATTCAGTCCTTTAAAGTTCAAGCAGGTACCCTGCTAGCTTGGGTAATGACTACCCTGATAAATATAAGAACTGGTCACTTGCTTTTCATGGAGAAGTTTGAGGTTTCCTGAGTGCATAATAATATAACGATGGCAACGAACTCTTGAAAAGCACCAGCAGACAGGAGCACCTGAAGGCTCACTTTTCCACCATCATTGATACACACACCCAGTGTGAGTCATGCTAGAGACTGCACAAGTCCTACAAAACATACTTAAAATTCACATTAAGGCAGCAATTTGGCTACAAGCTTCAAGGATGATTTTATGTCAGTTCTGGTTTCAGACAAAACTACTTTTGCTGTCATTTTACTTTGTAAGACAGCAGAGAAGAAAGGGACTGAGGCACAAGGTAAGTACCTGCTGTGCAGAGCAACCCTCCGCACACACTCCACTGCTTTCCCCTGCTGAATCCATGGTCCATTAGGAAAATTAAGAAGAAAATCCCCTTTTTTCACTACTCCCAGATGCCAGTTTGCTTTTCTTTCACTCAGTGCAGAATACCAACACACGGAGATGCTTTGAAACATTGCCACTGAGGTTTCATTCCTCCCAAATAGACTGGGCCAAACCACTGAAAGCCAAAGGCTGCCTCCGCATTGGAGCAGAGAGCAACATCAGAGCAGTGAGAGGAGATGCTCTACATTTCAAATAGGCTCAGCTGAAGTAAGACCATCATCCTTAACTAGTCTAATTAGGGTATAGGATTCAATTTGGAAGGTACATTTTAATAAACATATGTTGAGGTGCATTGCATTCTTCTTGAAAAGGCTTCAGAAGTACGATTACACTTTACAGATCTGTGAAAAAGAACAGATATGCCTCATCTTTGGAATGGTGTTCTGTAAAGTTTCTTTCTTCTCTAGACTAGCACAAACAACAAGATTAAAAGCATTTCTGAAATAATCCAAGATGTACACAATGTTGTCATTTCCACAGGCAGTATCATGTTACACCTCACACAACAAAATAATTAGCTTGGGTTCTGTGTTTGTGTGYGTAGTGTTGGTTGTGGGGGTCTTTTAAAAAGCACTTCAATCTGGATCTACAGATCTGAGGGAGAACATAGGATGCTCATGATATTAGACCAGCCACTTTGAATCATGCCTAATATAAAGAGCTAAGCTTCAAATAGCTTGCAATTGTTAAGAGTTTTCAATGTCTTTAAAAAGACAGAATGACTGATGAAGATTCAGAATTAATTGCAACTGGGTGTCAGGACATGCCTGCCCTAAGTAATGCACTAATACCAATAGAGTAAACCCTTTCTTTTWTAGTACCCCATAAATGAGATTTACTGTCATGCATACAAAAAAATCTTAAAAAAAAAATCTGTCTGAGCAGTTTTTAATTTAACAGGCAAATATAGTGTTTTGTACCAATATTCCTCTCTTTTGTCTCTACCCCCAACAGCTCAASTCACCAGAAGACTAACACACCAAAAGTTCCCTTTATTAGACTGCTTGCTGACACGAACTAAATTGTCAAATTAACAACAAAATCCTTGGGGAACCAAAATCACTACATGGGAGCAATCYCTGTGCAAAGGAGCTTTAGCTGAAGACCAAAGCAGCTCACATTACTTAATAAACTATTAATGTTACAATTTTTTAAATATGTCAGTACAATGGTACATTATACACATCTCCTTACAAGAATTCCATCAAGCTGAGTTTCTCTGATATTGGAGCAGCATTTTGGTACAGTTTATCATCTTTAGATAAATAGATAAAGGGGAACATTTTAACATCCAGAGTCTTTAATTTTAAATAGATGTTTATGTTTCATCAGATTAAAGTTGGAGCTGAAACATACATAATGAGCTTACTTACTTTAGTCATCATACTTTAATAAGAATATTTAAAAATTCTCAGGAATCGCTGGGTGTGGGGACCATTAATTTGGGAGAAAAAGCAATGATTAGATGTGTTCCATTTCAGAATTTCTTGATTTTCCTCAGGAGTCAGTGTGAATGATACATTCAACAACAGAGACAGGGAGGGAGAATGAGGGAGGATGCGGTAAGAGTCACATAAATGTAAGAATTTTACTTTTGACTATTACTATTTTTTCTTCAATTATAATCCTTTGAAAAAAAATCTCAAAGCATAGCAAACAAATAAATAGAATCCCCCTACCCAAAACACCCCAAAAATTTTCCTTTCTCCTCTCTTTCTCTGTGTTACTCTGAAGTGATCTGACTCATTCATATTTCCAGCTCTAGGTGAAATCCTTGTCAAAAACTGACAGGAATCATGAAACTACTCATTGTAAAATGTCCTTTTCACATTTTAAATTCTTTTGGCATTTACAAGCATGTAAAGTGTTCTTCATTATCCACTGTACAACACCGGGAAGCTACCAATATGATAATTTTGATCAAAATGTACCAGGTTAAGCTGAAAATGAGGATTTTGAAAGAGGAGTTTGGTTCTGCATCTCTACGGGCAAAGCAGATGCACAAGTAGCAGCACTAAGGGAACCCTTTGATCTCACCTGCCTTTCATGTATAATTGACAGCGGTAATTTGGTCTCAGGGATGATAGAAAGGCAGCTGAGACATTCTATGAGAGGCCTGTGTACAAGAGAGAAGCAACATGYGCTTGGTACGAGCTGAAAGGGAAACACAAAGCCGGAGGAGTTGTCATTGACGGCGCCACGGTCAAGCACAACAGGGCAGCCCACGCAGCCCTCCCTCTGCAGCTGGCCTTTGGGCAGCCTCTGGGTCACTCCTGTTGCCCACAAAGGGAAAAGAAGCTATTGTGCTGGGAAACACCCAGAAGCAGGGAACAGAGACAGGTTTCTTTACAGAGAGCAGGGACAGAGCACAGGGAGGGCGCGGCAGGAGAACGCTGCATCCCGAGAAACGCCAGCTGAATACTCTGATATTTTATTTCTTGGTTGTCGGTTTTTCAAAGGGCAAGGAGAAAAGAGAAAGAAGTTTTAATCTAACAGATCTCGTGGACATTTTTTCCAAGGCAGTAGTTCTGCTTTGATTCATTCCTGGCTGCTTGTGACAAGCAGTGAGGTTTGCCCTGGGCATGCAAGCAAAGTTCTGGTGCATGAGGTGTGCAGGTTGGTGGCAGGAGAAGAAACTTCTGCCTTCCCCCCTAAGGCCTTCCTGGTTTCACTGGCCCACTTCTGCCTCACCCACCCCTCCAAGAGACCTTTGAAACAGCAGGAAACAGGCTGTAATGACAGTGGTATGGGAGGCAAAGCTTTAAGTACAAGTAAGACGTAATCACAGAATCATTAAGTTTGGGAAAGACCTCTAAGACCATAAAGTCCAACCATTAACCCAAAACTGTCAAGCTCACCACTAAACCATGCCCTTCAGTGTCACATCATCATGTGTTTTTATATACTTCCAGGGATGGGAATTCAAGGACTTCCCTGGGGGCAGCCTGTGCCACTGCTTGACCAACTTTTCTGTAAAATATATTCCCCAGTAGCCCATCCAACTATCCCCTGACACAGCTTGAGGCTGTTTCCTCTCATCCTGTCACTGTTATCTGGGAGAAGGGGCCAACACCTGGCTGCACCTTCCTTTCAGGGAGCTGTAGAGAGTGATAAGGTCCCCCTCAAGCCTCCTTTTCACCAGGTAAACACTCCCAGCTCCCTCAGCTGTTCCTCATAATATATTAAAATTAGAGCTTTTTTTAATTCTCTGTAAAAKTAGAGAAATTACATTCTCTCTATGTAAAATTAGAGGGTTTTTTAATTCTCTGGCAAAACTAAAAAATATCTTTTTAAGTAGAGGTGTTGACATTGGTCCTTTAGGGGAGGAGTTAAGACACTCGCGCTTCGACATTTTGGTTACAGGAGCTAAAAGTCAGCTCTCACATGTTTTGGAATAAAAAGTCACCTAAGTAGAAGTGGGAAAAAGAGTTAAAAATTTACTTATGTGCAGGCAAGTTAACACTGTAATTAAGTTTTAGAGTGAGCACAGACAAAACATTCCCTCAATGGGATTGCTTCRGTACAGCAAAGATAGCACAAATCAAAACTACACAACACAGAGGGGTCCAATTTGGTGCTTTTTTCAATCTGCATACTTTTTTTTTTTTTTTTTTTTCTTACAATAAAACTCTTTAATGCAAGAGTTATTTTTATCATGATTAATTTCTGTTTATCTGCATGTTGGTCTCTACTCTTTTCCGAGTATCACCTTGGGAGAATAGATATTACTTTTACCGAAAATAGAAGAAAAAAACCCAAACTTTCATTTCCTCTTAAATACCATCAAAAACCACTCCGTAACAAAAAGATGCTTAAATCCTGAACTAATTTGCAAAGAAACAGGAAAATTCTGAGGGCAGGAAAAGGCTCTCCTCCAAATCTGGATCCTGTRTACCTAATCCTGAGGGAACACAAAGCATGAGGCCTGAAGTCCTGGATGCCTCCAAATTTTCTCAACGTTTTTACAACAAAAGTTTTTTTTCCTCATTTTAGACACTTCAGTGAAGTTTTTTTTATGATAATATTTTCACACTTTTTTAATTGCTGCTAATTCTCTCTTGTGTTGGGATGTATAGCCCCAGGCAAACACCAACAAGCCTAAGGTCTGTAGAAAGAAATTAAAACTGTTTTGTGTAAGCACAATTTGCCTTGTGGGAGATGCACTTTGTGCACAATGTGCGCAAGTAGCAATCCAGAAGACTCCTGCTTCTAACACARAATGCTGGTTTAACCTCACTGGGCAAGATTTACCCTCCCTCTTTGCCCAGGCTATGCTCTGGGGAAAGTCACTTGGGGTCAGAACAGGATTTTGCCTGTGTTACAGTGTTCTGCATCCACAGACAGCACAGCAACAGGAAACTATAGCAATCGGCAGTGAGATATGTGCTTGGGGGGAAAAACAACCCAAAACATTTTAAAATAAAAACTATGTTGAAAAAAGGCCATTAAAAAAAAAAAAGGTTTTAAAGCTAAGCAAAGAGAAGAAGATGAGTTAAAAACATAAGAGACTTGAACGCTGTCTCTCCTCTGTACTKCTTAAACAGGCCTGTGCAAATGCCACTGAGTGATGTCACATTACAGGCCCAGTTTAMTGACCACTGCTGTGACATCAGCCCATGCAGCATTTTGTGAAGTGCTGTAAGCAGACTCATGGAAGTTTTCATCCTCAGGAAAGTCAGGTGTCAGGATATCTGCACCACAGGGATTTCGTCTGGCTCCAAAGCAGTTCTAAACCTCAAAATCCACAACATATACAATAAATCTGTAAGACAGATGGCCATAAATCCCTAATGAAGCACTGCCAATGTAAATATTGTAAAAAGGATAAATARCACTTAATTACACCATTGGCAGGCAAGTTGGGTTTTTCCTCATCTTCATTCTGCTCTTCACCAATATTTGAGTCTCTCTCAAGCCCACAGTGTGCACAGCACGGCTTAGTGGTGATTCCTTGTTCTTCCACTGCTTCTCTTTTTTTCTTTTTTTTAAAAAAACAAAACTGTTGATTTCAGCATATGTGGAAGGCACAGTTTTACACATAGAAGTAGGCAAAAAAAATATGAAAAACTGGTAAGGACAGGAAAAAAACCCAAAGATAAACAAGCTACTGAGGTTAAAAGACCAGAAGAAGAAAAGTTCAATGGTTATAAGCAGGGGTGAAGGGATCTTTAAAACCTTAAATAAAAAAGAAACTATATTCAAACAAACAAACAAACGAACAAACWCCAAAACCAAAACCCCAAAGTCCCACTTCCCCCAGTTTCATATTTTTGATGGTTAGGTTTTTCATTTGTCTCTCATTCTTGCACAAACCTTCATCTATGAACCAGAAAATCTCCCTTGTAATCTCAAGAAACCAGAGATATAACCTTGCCTAATATGCAGGTAATTTCCCAATTCTCAGTCAGGTGACAAGTCCACAACTTCAGTCTAGTAAAAATACCCTTCAGCATCACCTGGCAGCACAATCAGATTGAAGTATTTATTGGTACTGAACTTCTTTTTTCTTCCCACAGAATACATAACCATTATTTCCCTTCCTTTAAAATCTGCAATTTGTTTTGATACACACACCTATCATAGCACACYTTTATTTCTACAGATGTTTTTAAGAAGTTGCTTTGTTTTGAAAAAGAAAAAAAAAKTCAGCACTGTATTAGGAGAAAAGWTKTTTTTTTTTCTGCTTTGAAACTATATTTTAACCCACCCTACAGCTATTGTAAAGTATTATAAAATAGCTGGCACCTTGTAAATGCAATATTAAGCATCTTGTTCCTGTGTAGTGGACATAAAACTTAGTACTTTCATATAGCATTATATTGTCCCTTCAGTGATTTCATATAAATGTGAATATTGGTTTGGTTATGGCTGCCGTGCTGAATGAACAATATTGGCACTCTTCCACCTTTGAGTGAAAATTTCAATTCACTTGATTAAACCAGGAGAGGATTGTGTTTTGAGGACTAAACACAGCTTTAAGGCACTAATTCACAGCAGATTCAAACAGATGTAGAGAATCCTCACACTYTTTAACTTTTCCTCTGCAGTTTTCAGCAGTCTTGATCAAGAAACATTGGGAAAAGTATATAAAATAATAGAACAATTGGAAGCTTGGTGATCTTGCTGAGCCCACAGCTGCTTGCTTAGAGTTTTGCTTGGCTGAAGGTTGTCCCTAAATAGCCAGGGAACTAATGACTTCATTTAGTTGGTAGATAAATTTTCACCACTGCTACACTGACTCTCGATGCATTCAGACAGAGCATTCAAGGCTCAAAGCACAAATCTGTGCATGTAACTCTAGGATTGCTCTCTCTGCTTTTATGAGAAAGCAAAGAGAATAAGGGAGTGGGTTTTCCTTAGGGGATTGCTGTATTCCAGACCTGACAGTCATAAAAGTGTGTCACAAATAAAGCAGCAAAAGATCTCCAGATCACACCAATTCCATTCACTTTGGACCAGTGCCATTGTATACAAACAAAGTTACTGAATCCCCTGGCTCATTCTGCCTTGTGACACCTCAAGGCTTTTCTGTTTCCCCATTCTATAGAAWGACATGGATCAAAGACCCAAAGAGTACTGAAAACATTAAAACCAATTAACACAAACTTCCAAATCACTGGATTTATTTCTAATCCATTTCGTCATTATAAATTTGATGCATTTTGTTGCAAGGAGTGCCAGAATTCAAGAACACAGAAGCAGTAGATTGGCTATTAGGGGAAAGTTCTTCACCAAAATGGTGGTCAGGGATCAGAATAGGCTGCCCAGGGAAATGRTGGAATCTCCATCCCTAAGGTATCAAAAAAATTTGTGGCTGTCATACTTAGGGACATGGTTCAGTGATGAGCATGACTGGACTGGGTTAACAGTTGGTCTCAATCTTCAAGTTTGGAAAAGACCTCTATGACTGCAATCCACAATTACTAGAAGTAAAAAAAAAAAAAATATACATAGAATAAAAAAAATCCCAGGGTATTGTCATGGTTTGACTGTTAAAAGATTAAAGGGTAAGGAAATATGATTTTTCTGCTGTGGGGAGAATATCACTGAAGGATAAGCAAGCAGGAAAGAATGGAAAAGAAACAGTGACATTCAGAAAATTAGTCTCACTGGAAAGCGATTTACTTCTCATTGCTGTAATGACACCAAATTCTGTTTCAGGTGCATTAAATATACAAAGCTGTTAGTGTTAGTYATCAAAAGTGAAAGGAGTAACACTACTTATTAATCTTAATAGATTTCAAGTTTTGGAAGTGATGATTAAACTTCTTCACAGAGGATGGTAGGAGACCGCTGAAAACTTCGTCTCAAGAATTCTTTCAGTCCAAAGAGTTTTGCACTTTTTTTTTTTGTTTTAATTTTTTTACCACCAAGAAAAAGCAGAGAGTAACTTTATCTGCCATTTTAAGTGGCAAAATGTCTCCCAGCAGTGCAATGCTTTCATCATCTGGCAGTCATGTCGTTAATGAACACACAGTCAATATTGCCACAATTCTCCAGTGAACACCTTTATGGTTTGTTAGATCTGCTAGCTATTAGTCCTGCTGTCCTCTAGCTATATTTCTCTCTGATCTCCCAAGTTAAGCATGTGTAGGTTGGGTGAGAGTTTTAAAGAAAGTGTTCCTAATTGCCTCCAGTTGCTTCTGGGCTTGGCCTTAGTGATTCAGACTCTTTTTAAAAAGGTGTCTTCAGTAGAAGATAAATTCGCCATTTTCACCTTGGGATAACAAAGATATAAGATAAATCAAGGAAAGGTAGAAAGAGCACATTGTGATGGAAAGACCCACCTAAGAAAAAAGGCTTCTATCGCACCTTCAGATAAATTAGATGAGGTCAGCTTTGTACTTTGCTCCCCCACTGGGAGGGATTTTTGTTTCCTGATTTTTCTAGATGTAAAACTAAAGCCTCTTCTCTTCTTTGTACACTTACTTTGCCTTAGGAAGGATAACATATGCTATTCATCTTAAAATTAAGGGAAAGGTTATGGGGCAGAGTTTTTCTTCTTTTTTTTTTTTTTAATGAGTAAGGGCTATAAGCTAATAGGGAAGCAATGCCTTCCTGAAATACAGAGAATTTTTTGATGTTGAAGATATCTTTAGTATTCAAGACATCCTTTGAATAAAGACACCTTAAATCTGTACAAGGTGATATCTCAGCAATTCTCCCAAATATCCATAATGCTAAGTCCAGGACAGAGAAGCAATCCCCTGCCAAACCCCCCCAAACTCATTATGGTTAAAAATTSGCAAGACTGAATGGTATTCCACTTATTCTGTCTAAATCTCCATAACATTAATTAATATAACCAGCTTCTAACAAGCTGTTATTTTATAGCCTAGGTTTGCCCATAAATAATTTCTTCTTGCATGAGTAAGAAAACTACACCTGAGCAGCAGCTCCCTTTGTCACAAACTCACCCCTGGGGCCAGTTCAGGTACCTTTCTCTGCTGCAGTCCTTCCCCCTGTGCCTTTCCTTTTCCTTGCCCCCTCCACAGTTCTTAAGAAGGATGAGGATTAACCAGCTCCAGGTATTTTGCCAATGGGTAGAGATGCAGAAGGTAGGACACGGAAACAGAGCCCAGATTTCCACTCCCCACCATCCCTTCACTAAAGATGAGTTCCTTCCCTGCACTGCTGCACTGCTGCTAAACCTTCCTTTAAACCTGAATGCGTCAGAGAATGGTGTGGTTTGGAGGGACCTCAAAGATCATCTAGTTCCAATCTCCCTTCCATGGACAGGGACATCTTCCACTCCATTCAGGTCCAATGAAATTGCCATTAAACAAATATACTCTCATGAATTTGCCTTGTAGCTCAAAGCATAAAGTTGGATAAAACTGAGGAGAAAGATCACACAACTGCAGGCTTAAAAGAGAAAAAAAATCCCAAACAAAATCCAAAAAGCAACAAAAAATATACCCTTTCTTCACCTTCTCCATTAAAAGCTTATTTTATTCCACATTATCACTGTGAATCCGAATTTGGCAGGAAAAAGCCTAACACCTATATTATATTTTTTGCATTTTGTTGTGCTATGCCTTGCATATCATGATTTGCAGTACCTGTTAAAAACACAAACGTTTGAGGCTGTTGGTAATTAAAAACAACACTGCTGACAGGAATAGTCACTTCCTAATTAAGATGTGCTTTAAAAAGTAATTAAGCTATAAACTGTCTTTTCACACGTTAAATGGACATCCTAACTCTAATCACTTGCAATTAAATCAATCAATCAGAAAGTATTTTTGGGAACCACAATCACAGATACAATCAATCTAATTGCTGTGTTTCCCTAAGAAGTTGCAGTGATCCCAGGGGCACAGATGAGCAGGAACAATACAAGAATTAAACAATCCATTTGTACAAACCTGTTCTGAAACTGTGTAGAGTTTGGTCAGCGTATAAAATACAGCCCAGATCAAATCACCTGTGAGTACACTGCTGGAAATCCCCAAAACTCCCTTGGCTGCTTTCCTCCAATCAGTGGGATCAGAATGGAGAGTGAACCATGGGCAAAATCACTGCTTTCCTTCTGGTGAGAGGAGAATTGCGTGACAGAAGAATCTCACCTAATTTCTTTCTTAACAGCTTTGAGGTTTTTCTTTTTTAAAAAGTGCATTTGTTGTCTGTAGTGGCAAAAATGCAAAAAAAGGAGAGGTGTTGCATCCCAGTGAGGACAGGCTGACAGAGTGGGATTCAGCCTGGAAAAGAAAAGCCTCTGGAGAGACCCTTCTTTAGTACTTAAACTGGCCCTATAGGAAAGACTGGGACAAACTTTTTAGCAGGGTCTGTAGAGACACAACAAGGGGTAATGGTTTTAAACTGAAGGAAAATTGATTAAAGGTTAGATATAAGGAAGTATTGTTACAATGAGGGTGGTGAAACACTGGCACAGGTTGCCCAGAGGGATATTTCCATTCCTGGAAAAATTCAAGGTCAGGCTGGACAGACCTCTGAGCAACCTGATATTGTTGATCTCTTTCCTGCAGGCATGTTGGACCAGATGGCCTTTACAGGTCCCTTCCAACCCAAACCATTCCATGATGGTATGAAGTTTGTTTTATATTAACTTCAAGCCACATCAGTATTTCATTATTTAGATTTTACTGCTTGGTCAGGTACATGCTTTTTTCACATAAGAAAACTCATAAAACGTGTCCTATTTCTGCAATGAAAAATTATACTTAGCTACCATGTACCTTGCTGTCTGTTCAAATCAATTTGTCTTTTTTGAGATAGATGGATGTATAGATAGATAGATAGAGAGATAGATTCAATGAAGATAAATGCAGATGAAAGCATCTGGTACTAATATCAAAGCTGTTTTCAAGGCTGCTCAGGACTCACAGAAAAATTTCATGCATGCCAAAAATAACTACAGCTTGTAGCTTAAAGATAGTCAGTCCTCATGCAGCCACCATGGAAAGGTAGAATTTTTTCTCCAGTATAACTTAGCACAGGTTTATGAACCAGGAGCACAGCCCATTGTTCCATGACTTGCATTTGACAAACCCTGTAACTGAAAGAATTCCACAGCTTACTCTCTAAAACTGCTGCTACCAGGCCATCTCAATAGTTAAACACCACCTCCAGGCTACAGGTAAAAGATGATGTTGAGAAAGACAGAAACAATTTACAGGTATTTCACACGACAGTTGTTTCAGGCTTTCCATAGGCTCATAGTGGAAGTCAGTTGCATTTTGCCAGTGTTCCAAGAGCTCTGGTAATGAAACAAATGACAAACACTTACTTGGAAAAATTTCTTCAGTGCATACTCCTGAAAAAATAATATATTGCTTGCTGCAACTGTCACCTTTTCTGTGCCAATGATGAATCCATCTGGCTGAAGTTAAGAATTTCAKACATAAAATTGTTCTCTGTGCATTACAGAAATGCTATGTAGCACACAAGAGGGTGCAGAAAGCCAGAAGTAGAGGAAACAACAGACCTAAAAGTTTTCTTCCTTCAGCAAATTTCATGTTTAAGCTCTTTAGCAAGAAAAGAAGTATCAGACATAATATTTGCCTAACTAAACCAAATTATTTATGCAGTGTTTAAGAATTTTTTTTTTTTTTTCTGGAAGCCTCACCAGGGAAATATATTTTATGGATCAAGAGTCAAGCAGTTGGTATTCTTAGCGTACAAACAAAAATAGAAGAATGTATATGATGATATGAGTATGACTTTCAGGCACTGGGCACTTCCTTTAGTGTAATGGTGTGGATTTCCACTTCATTTCCACAAACAATGGCTCATTTCAGTCCGGGTTTTCTTCCCCAAGGCCKGACCTGGATTGTCACCAAACATGAGACACAGCAAATGCAAAACAGAGGAGAGGGGAGAGACCCAATGGTACAAAGGTTTACGTCGGTTACAGTTTGTGTAATATATAAATCTGGAAAACTAAGCAAAATTTGTTTCTTGAGTTTTTTGGTTTTTTTATTTGATGATGGGATTTTATTTTCGGTGTATAAAACATAACCCTAAAGTGTGAGAAAATGAAACACAGGAATTTCCAAGCTAGTCAACACTCCAATGCATGTGAAACTATTGTGTATAAAACAAGGAAATATTCAAATTGAAACACTGAATTTGGGGGTGTTAATAAGCTTTAATAGTTTTACTTTAGTAGGGCTGCATGAATATTACAGATTCCCAAAGCTAATTAAGTCTATGAAGAATGGGAAACGCTGAAATGATTCAGAGCATTAGAGAAGGCACAAATACAATCAGTGTGCAACAGCTGTCTTTTGGCTCCAAAAGCTAAATTTGGTTGCATCCCATCCAGTATATTTGCTGAATACAAAGATAGTAGCCTATTCTCTAAAATATTAATTTAAAWATTATAGAATTTTCCTTTCACCTGCTTCAGGCTTTGAAGAAAAAAGGGAAACAAAGGAATCMGTTTTKAATGGTATTCTATATAAGCTCTTACTCTGCTTAAACTTCCAAATATATGCCCAGTGACTCTGTAAATTTATTACATTTATTAGCTTCTTACTTCTTAGTCCAATAAATGAGTAGTTTAGCTATCTGCTCAAGCAAGTTTACCTGTCATCTCAATTATAAAATTGAAAAATGTTTTAATAGCAATTTAAAGTAGTTCTAAAGAGATGGTTTATGGAACTAGCAAACCAAGTGTATGAAGAGTGTTATTTAAATAAGTTATGTATCTACTAACACAAGCAGAGCTCAACACAATACTAGAGTGAATGCCTAGGTTCAGCTTTTTCTCTTTAAAAAATGTCAAGGCAGAAGTTTTGGCTTTTGGAATAGCAGAAGGCAGAATGGGAGAGGGGCTGAGGGATAAATTTGGCACCTGCATAAACAAATGTGTTATTTAGCCCAGTTCAGTACAGAGTAATTTAGTTATGCTCTGGAGATGACAGTCAATTGTGGGAATTCAGTACAGCCTATGTCATTTTATGAAAAGACTGTAAACAAACACATTTCAGTATTTCTACATATTCCAGCTGAAAGGTCAGTGCCTCCCAAAGACATTGGTCAACAGGTGATGTGCTGATTACTATTCACTTTCTTGCACATTAGATGCCTCTATTATTGTGGAGATACTTAAACTGCATTTTATGGCTGCGTTTGATGTTGCAGGTAATGTTATATAATTGTATTTAATACAGTCATAAACCACAGGGTATTCAATTTATACTTTCTAGCTTATTAAAAGTGTTTAAACAATTTTCTGCTTTTATTGCGTTCCTATGGAACATTATGGAAAAAAATGCTCCGTGACTATTTTTCATAGACCTAGCACAGATTCATTTCTCCCTAAGGTCCTGCTTCCTGAGACAAAATATACTCACCCTCACTGCTTTCTTTGCTTTCCCACCAAAGCTGCAGCAGAACTGTGTGTTTTTCCACTCCTCAGCCACCCAAATTAGGAGGCAAAGTGCCTTAAGCCAAGTCAGTTTGCTCCAAAATGGCTCCACAGAAAAACTGATGAAATACTGATCAGGGACATGGACAGTGAGGGCAGGGGGTTATTGACTGAGCTGAACTGAACTGAACTGCMCTGGAGTGCTGGCACCAGCGCTGGCATCCCAGTGGAACAGAGATAGACACCCCTGTACTGCAGAGGAACTAGCAGGCTGGGTTATTAAAACAATTAAAGGCTTGTAGCATCTGATAGAGATGAGGCAGAGAGAAATAGGACAGTGTCCTCTGTGGAAGAACAAGCTTTGGGGAGATCTTATCACTAAACAATGAAAAATTACTTTAAAAACTGAGTAAAGACAAGAGACAGTGACAGAGCAGGGGGCAAACCCTGAATTAAAGAAATATAATTCTTTGAAAAGTCCATCTTGAGTCCTAAGTTATAAAAAGTTCAACTCAAACATTTAAAAAATATTTTATTATTATTTTTTTCTTGTTTTTTTTTTATTGTATGGGGTAGTCAAATGCTGGATCAACTCTTTGCTGAATGCAAAGAAGTTAGAGAGTCTCAGTCTGTGGAGAGATCCAAAATGCAAGAGGGCASAGCACTGCATATGCAGAAAGATCTAGAACAGGCTATTGACACACTAACTATCATTGGCAGCATTAAAACTGAGGGTTCCTTATTTATTTTTTAATGGTTTTAGCATCATATTCTTAAAAACGGTTTCTGCTGTTTTATTATGCCACATTTCCTTCTTATCCATTGCTTGCATTAAAATAAATAGCTGGATTTTGTTTTGCTTAAGCATCTCAAAACCACTAAACAGTAGATATTTGTAGGATGTTAGTATCATTTCCAGTTTGTCTCAGCCAAGATCATAACCCAGTTATCTGYAGTCATCACTCACCATGGAAGCCAACTTGGCAGTTCTTCAGAGTTTCTATTGAAAAAGGACTCTAAAATAAATGAAATGGGATGCTGGGGAGAAAAGAAAAAGAACACTCTGCAATTTTAACAGAGATAAAACCAACTTATTTATTCTTCATTGTTGAAATGCAGCTGTAACTTCATCTTAGTAGCAGCTATAGTTATCTTATTTTTGAGGAGACAAAGAAAGAGGTAGACTTCTCATCACATAGTTTCTTCTTCCATTGTAAAAATCTGAAATTCATTGATCCTCCTGAAAACCAAAATAGAAATTACTTTGTAGATGGAAGAATTACAAGAAGAGGAGAAACTCTGGATTCTTTTCAAGACAATATTTCTGCATGAGTTTTCAAAAATTTTCAAATTCTTTTCAGTCTTGATTTATTGGGGAAGATAGAATTTGCCTTTTTATTTCATCAGCTTTTAGCACTGGGAAGAGTCACCTTTTGATTATCATGTTAACACCACCTCCTTGATGAGTCAGGGCAGGTGTTTGTTTTCCAAATTTATTTTATAGCAATTGCCAGGAGCTCACCTAGGGCAAATAGTACTGTCTGACTTTTAGACAYTGTTTTAGCATCAGAACAGTTTGACTAAGAAGAAAAAGAGTTTTGCTTAGTCTTACAGGCTTCCTAGGACATACTTTGGTTTCACTTTAGTGCTCAATGTCATGCTGACCTTGGGAAAGCCCAAAATGCATGGAAGCACAGTACTTGGATGTCTGCAGTGAGAGAATGTGCTCTYTTTTCTTTCTTGTTTGGGCTCTGCCCTATTGCACCCCTCTAAGCCCAGAGGAAGCCAATTGACAGCAGCCACAGACAGGAACTAAAGCCTTTCTAGCAGATTTTATTTTAAGACGTGACAAACCCTGTTTTACAGTGCAGCCCTGGGACACATCCCCAATCTTTTCAATTATTCCATTTCCACGCTGCAATTATTTTATTTTTTCATAAAGGATTCAAAACAGACAGTGACCTCCATAGGTGGACATTTCAGCTCCCGGATATGTAGGGCTGTGCMTCTAACCAGCAGAATCTCAAGAGCAGGCTCAAACCATGGGCCACATTCTGGGGACCCACCTAAGAGCAGTGCCTGGCCTCCAGAGCCACAGCCAAACGTAGCGGACAAGATTTCAAAGAAAAACTCTGGAATCTGGTAAAGAAACACGTAATAAACTAAATAATTAATAACAATTATTGAATGCTATTTATATGTTGAATGCTTGATATTATAAGGTGAACAACCTTCCTCCACACTTTTTAGAATCAAAGTTAGAGGTATTATTATATTTTGTTTTAAATAGCTTGTCCATTTCTTAGCCAGAAAAAGCATTTGGCAATTTTTTGGTGCTGCCCCAAATGCAGCAGAGACTGTTACAACACAGCATTATGTTGCTTATATTTTAGTAATGCCATTTGCATTTTACTACATAGCATAGACAGGTAATGCATGCATCAGTGAAAAGAGGCAAACTCAGGGAGCAAAGCTAAAGCAAACCAGCTGGTAAATTTAGTCTGGTTTAGAATAAGGTAAACTACTCTGGGTTTTTATTACATCCATTACAGTGGTATTTGATACTTACATGCAGAAATCCAAAACAGCTGGACATAGTATGCCCTTCCATTTATTAAAAGAAAAAAAAACTTTTAATTTTTTTTCCTAAAAACAGCTAAAAATGGTTTCAGCAGCCTTGCAGAAGGATTTCATGGGGAGTCAAGTGGCAGCAGAGACTTTTCAGTGRAAGATGAGCTATATGAGCAATACTGAAGTTCTGCTCTGTGGCATACATAAGATTGTTGCTTAGACCTTGCAGTCTCTGATCTTATTTGAATCTGTTTTAATTTTTCACCATTTCATTCTGTTCTCCTTCTCTTTCCCTCCCTTCCTGTTGCCCAACCTTCCTGACCAGTCCTCTCATCTTGTTCCTGGCCAATCACTGTCCTGTTATGCAACTCTACTTCCAGAACTTGTTTTCGTTCACCTACTGTGGGAATCCACAAAATCAGAGGGTTTTGGGAAAGCTGCAAAAGGCAGGCCTCAGAGGCAGCAGAACTGTGATTAGAGCTAAGCAGCAGCCATGAGATTGGTCAGCAGAAAAATTATGTAAAAAGTASAAAAATAAGGACAAATAGAACAATGRTCTGTGTATTAACGCTTGTCTAGAATAACTCTCTAAGCTACAGAAAAGTTTATCTGGCATGATATTAGGAAGTTTAAAGCTTAATAATGGAGCTCTGTGCATTGTGTTTTAAGGCTTACAAGCAGGTATTGTATTGGAAATAAGCAAGCATTGTTTAACCAATGGTACGTGTGCTTATAGTGGTTGGATGGAGCTACTGTCAATGTGCTTTTGCTTGGTGGGATTGGTCAAAAAGCTTATAAAGTGAGTTGTAACATTAAGTTCTTGGTCTGCTGCCTGGGATGTGAGCTGGTGGCATCTTCCCATTGTCATAACCATGGAATGAGAGCGATGCTGGAAAATAAAACAGCTCAGGGCAGTTCCACAGCAGCCCCGTCCCATTTGTGATTTGTACCCAGACCCCAGCCAGCAACAACCTACCTCTTCCCTGATGCTCAGTCACAGACTCCTAGAAACCGCCCAGAAATGCAGATGAAAGGGGGAAAAAAAACCTCAAAGCAACAAAATGTCCTCATTTCAACTGGAATACAGGTAATTTTCTTCCTACTAGCTAGTGYAGTGCTGTGCTTTGGGTTTGTTGGTAGCACAGTGATGTAGCTGCTCAGCARTTGCCCACGTTAAATCAGGGGCATTGCAGCATCCCATGGAGGTGCACAAGGAGCTGSGAGGGAGCAGGGCCAGGACAGGTGGCCCAAACAAGCCAAAGGGACATGCTGTAATGCAGAATGGCATGCTCAGGATATAAACTGGGGGGAACTGATTGCTGCCTGGGGATAGGCTGGGCATCACTCAGTGTGAGGTGAGCATTTGTGTTGTACATGCTTGCTTCTCTTGGGYTTTTGTCGCAGACATCTTTTCAGGAAAAATCCTTTCCTTAGGCTTTTTCCTCCTGAGAAGCTGAGAGGCYTCAGGAACAAAATGTAAACATTGATTMTCTGCTGCTGTGGAATGCAACAGGTGCATCTGTGATTGGTCTCATAGAGTTGTTTCTAGTTAATGGCCARTCACAYTCAGCTGGCTTGGACTCTCTGTCCGAGACAGAGGCTTTTGTTATCATTCCTTTCTAGTCTTAGCTTAGCCAACCTTCTAAGGARAGCCTTTTCTTSTATTCTTTTAGTATAGTTTTAATGTAATATATATCATAGMATAATAAATCAAGCCTTCTGAAACATGGAGTCAGATCCTCGTCTCCCCTCGTCCAAGAACCCCTGTGAACACTGTCACAGGTTTTATTCCTCCTGCTCTCTCCCTTTCACTACTGACATAATTTAATTATYATATTATATTTTATTTTTTTTCAGTTATGGAATTGTTTATATCTCAACTCACCAGCTTTACTTTTGTTTTTTCCTCTGTTATTTTCATTCCCAGTGGGTGAGAGGTGTGAGCAAGCAGCTGTTTGGTGCTTAGTTACCARCTGGAGCTAAACCACAACATGTAACAACACAAAAAGCCAAACACCCTTCAAAACAATAAAAACCCTTAAAAAAAAGACACACTCCACACTCCATTTCAGGGCTCCGTGTTTCACCAGAGGATAGCAATCCTAAGGTTCCAAAAGTGCCTGGCTAAGGCATTTGAGCACATGTGAATCCTCCAATTTTTAAAAAAGCATAAAAAAATTAAAAATTAAAAATTAAAAATTTAAATTTAAAATTAAAAAAAATAGCATGGAAGCTCCAAAAAGAGCAAAACCTGTGAGTCCCTCACAGACTTTCTACAAGCTTGATCTACTGAAATAATGCAAGAGCCCTGCAGAGCTTTCAGCCAGATGGAAGCATTTGTATTCTGGTTTTGTTTTTAGGAAGATTTTTCTGCCTAAAAAAGGTAGGAGAAATCCTTTCTGCCATAGCATCTTGCACCAAAAGAGTTGCAGTTTGATCACGAAATCACAACTGAAATACTCTTGTGTTGAAAATGCATCAGGTGGTTTTAGCACCAAACACTAACTACCTCTTCCATTTTATCTTTGTTATTTACTTGGAGGGCTGAGGGCCCTAGTTGATATTTAATGAGGACATCACTGAATCAGAAGTCTTTAAAGGAAGGTTTGAAGCACATTGATTGATCAGCYCTGCCTTAAAAATAATAAATAATGATATGAGGAGAGAACAAGAGTATAGAAGTGGCCCCTGGGGATGTAGCGAGCCATGGCTGTGCTCATGCCTCCCTCTTTTACAGATCTCTCARTGGAGGTTTCTCTGGAGAAAGGGAAGAAAATTTTGCTGCAGCAATTTTTCAGGGTTTGAGAATTTCTCCACTTGCAGCAAACRAGGTTCTCATCTCATCTCTGAAACAGAAAACGGAGTGGCACCACATCTCTGCAGCTACATAATCAACTGTGAGACTTCCTCAGGTGAGAAAAGTCAAAATCAACCCAACTAAAAGACTGCATCCTCTCTGGAGCTCAGCTATGTCAGCCATAAGATTGCTTCTATAAGTTAGACACATTTAGCCATTTTACTCCATATGTCCATGCTCTGAAGGAGCAAACTTATGAAAGTTCATTGATTCTAACTGCTGTAAATTAATTTAAAAGCTTACAGCTACCATACTTTGTTGGCTGCAATAATTACACATGAAAGATTACGTGACTTGAAAGCTGGAAGTGTAGAAAATGTATTTCTTGAGTTAGTCATCTAACAGCAGCAAGAGATTATTTTTGGTCATAGAGTTAATTTTAAATTAGAAATTAAGATTTTAGTAGAATAAAATAAAACACAATTCACTGCAAAACTTATTTTCTACAGCTGCTGGCAGTTCATGTTAAAATTAAGCTACCCACTTGAGCATTCTCACTCAAAAATCATCTTGTACTGAATAAACTCATATGACCTGAATATGTTGCCTCTGCCAGTTTCCAATAAGTGTTAAAAGGCAATAGCCTGGAATTACCCAAGGAGCTTTAGAAAACAGTTCTAAGTGAGAAAATACCTTGAATGTCATTTAAAACAACCCTAACATGTAAAGCATGCAGGAAATACCTATTAATTAAGAGGAGGAAAAAATGAAAAGGAATGTTRTGTCCATTTATAGTCAAGATATAGCCCTTGAGACTAGCTTGGAACCTCTTGAAAAAAAAAGACTTTTTTTCCCTTCTGAAATAAAATGCACTTTTTTTTTTTCACTCACTCAAAACCTTAGATCAAGATAAAATTGCAGATGTTACTTTACGTGACTGGGACATTTTTACCAAAAAAAGAAAAGGCTGCTTTAATTAACCCTCAGTGTGGATATACATGGAGGTTGTATAAATGAGTTTTCCCACCATTTAAAGGTGACAGTTCTTGCTTTTTAAATCCTCACTGTTTAGGGACACTCTTTTTTTCCAAGTGTCATCTTTCCAAAAACAGGAAATTAGGGACAAGTGGAACATCTGATGTTTAAATTTCATTGGGATTCTCAGAATTATTAAAGCACATTTCCCTCCTTTAACCAGAATGGGTATATTAATGAAACCACCACCATTTGTAACATACTGCATCACTTGGCACATGAACAGGAGCTCAGTAGAAGTTTTTTTTGGCATCACAATACTTATTAGTGGRATCAGTTAGAGTGCACCTTGGAAATAGCTATTTCCATGTTAGTGACATAAATTATTTTCTAGGAAAAGAGCAAAGAGAGAAAGATATTTTAATCTGTAGGGAAGTTGCAGAGTTGGGTGGAAACTCCCTTTTCCTGTGTCTCTATTTTTAAGACTCCTACCAAAACCTGGCACTTTATAATTCACCATTTGGCTGCAGCCAGGAAAAGATAAGGAGAGAAAAAAGAAAAGGTGAGCATAGGAAAATTCCATCCAAGTCCCTGAAAGAAAGCAGGTAGCCTGAGGACTAGAGGCAAGATAAACCTTTTGGCACAAGCSTGCAGAAGGGTGATGGGTGCTAATGGAAGTGAAGCAATTCTTCATCAATCAAGGAAATCAGCAGAGAGCACAAAGCACAGAGTCAGCACCAAGGGCTGACCTATCAGGTGAGGGAACCAAGCACAGCTATGCAAATGCTCATCTCTTGGGACACACAGGACAGGTGATGGGCTTTGGACCTGGTCAGCAYGAGAGATTTGATAAACAGGATGCCTTGGCAAGAGCAAACAGAACTCTGAGGGTTAAATCAAGAATGCAAGAAGATTCAATGAGACTGACTTGCTGGAAAAGAAAATTACATCGAGACTTCTGCAAGCAAGAGATACTGTGAAATGCCTAAGTTTGTTTATGTGATGATCAACCCAATTGTGGTGTTTGTGAGGTTCCCCAGGATGAGGTGAGAGATGAGAATCTGACTCCTTGTTCTCAGAGGGCTGATTTATAGTATATTTTATACTATACATAGTATAGAATAGAAATTATATATATTATATTATAATATATATTATATATTATATATATTATAGTATAGTATATAATATATAATATATTATTTATATTATATTATATTATATTATATTATATTATATTATATTATATTATATTATATTATATTATATTATATTATATTATAATTTTAAAAATGTTATACTAAAACTATACTAAAAGAAAGAGAAAGGCTTACACATCAGAAGGCTTAGCAAGAAAGAATAATAAAAACTCATGGCTGACTCCAACACAGCTGGATTTTGATTGGTCATTAAGTTAAAACAATTCACACGGAATCAATCAAAGATGCACCTGTTGGTAAACAATGTCCAGACCACATTCCMAAGCAATCAGATAATTATTGTTTTCATTCTTTTCTGAGGCTTCTCAGCTTCCCAGGAGAAGAAATCCWGGYRAAGGGATTTTTCAGAWAATATGACAGTGACACCSAATCAYTGTAGTAAAACATCATTAGCCATCCTAAAGTAGTATATCAGCATAGGTATTCCACAATAAATTTRGGTTCTGCCCTCCAGTCTCCCCATCTCTCTTCATCACAAGTGCCCATCCATGGCTTGATCTCAGTCCATGGAAGGTGACAACAGAGCTCCCCATTCAGAACACATTTCCTTGCCTATCTCATCCATGTGTAGGCACCAAGGGAGGAGCTGATGTTTTAACAGGACATCTTTCCAGGCCACAGAAGCAGATCAGACTAAACCAGCAGTTTTGCTGGAACATTGGCTGCAAGCAGGCTTGGCTGTGAGCTGGAGCAGAAGAGTTTGGACTGCAGATTAGCAGTAAATGATGGAAAAATCCCATTATTTGTCTTTTTGGGGGAAGAGGAGGAGTATGGAAGTGGAAAAGAGTAATCCACTGAAAGCTGGAGTGTTTTAGTTTGGGACAGGATGACACAAATTGATCTTAAATAGAGCAAAATATTATTTAAACACTAGCATCTCACAAAATATTTCAGTTGTAACTCTTAATAAGTGTTTCCACTAGCAAATGTTTSTGAGAAGTAGATGACATCTTACTTGCCTTTTTTGAAGTGCATTTTGGTCTTTAGGTGGTCCCGCCAGCAGTTCCCTCACCTCTTTCCCCTTTCCATTCATATGGATGTTAAGTTTTGACTCCTCCTACATCTCCTTCATTTCAGGTCACTTAGAGCACACAGAATACATGCTTATATTTTTGATTTAAAAGCAGCACACACATTATGTTTGAGAGGTATTGCACATTTAGCATCATTTTCATCAGCACTATCAACCCTTGTCCTTGCTCCTCTTTACTCAAGAAATTAATGTTCAGCAGTACTACAGCAACATAAATTGCAAACAGAAACACCTCTGGGAAAAATTCACACCAAAAACAAACAAACAAACCCCACATAGAAAGCACCCAGACTGTCACAACAGCTGTATGGACACATGTCTGGAAAATTATTTCTCATGGTGGTCTATATAAAGATAAATAAAGCTTTTTCAAACATTTGCAATGGTGGTCAAGGGAAGAAATCAATTACACAGGCTCCCTGTGTAAGGTCAATAATCCTGCCCTGGCTCATTGCTATAAATCTCAGTAAATAAGATAATTTTACATGCTAAGTCATGTTTACACAAGTGCATCAATGTTTGGGAAGGCGTGTGTGCATACCTCTATATGTAACATTTTATTAGAACCTGACATGAAAATGCTCCTCAGATGATAAGGATGAAAGCAAAGCTAGAAATGGAATTCAAGTTTTGTTTAAAGAAAGGTTTTCTTAAGGCCTCATCAACCTTTAACCAGACCCCACACGCAATACTCACCACAGTCAGCTTTGCCACCTTCAGGTGCCCCCCAGCTAGCACAGCCTGGCAAGTTCTGCATCACCACCTGCAGGTTCGTTTCCCATGGATGAGCAAGAGCAAGCGCCCTGAACCCTGGAGAAAGGTGTGGGAGGCACCACCCATAGCTCCAGTACATGTTTGTGACACAGTTGGCTTTCAAAGCTCTGTGTTTTTATGCCTTCACAGGGCTGTAAAGTCATTTCCTCTCTAAACAGAAATCCGAGTCGGAATTTATTTTTAGACAAATTACAGAAAATCACTGCTACTCTTGACACCTAAATGAAGGGGTAGAAGTAACCTGTCCTCTTGGCATACAACTAAGCTCCATTATGTTCAGAGATGCTGTAATTTCACTTGAAGCAATATCCTGGAATTTCTCTTTTCATTTTGGGCACAGGAGATATTGGCCACATATTTTTRCTTCCAGGCTTGTTTTTCTTGTTGTTTCTGACTAAGGATTTCTCACAGTGAGACAACATTAAATCTGGGGACGCTTTTTACATGTTTGCTTCCAGTGAAACGCATTTTATTTGAAATGCACAACAGCCTGGATTTCTGGGTTTTCTTGGACTTGCTGGATTCAGCTTTAAGTGACAAAGCTCAGAACACCACATCAACTGCTTTCCCCAAGCATGAGAGGATCCCAGAGAAATCAGTTTAAAAGCATGAGCAGGTTTAGGTTCCTTCTGTTACTTTTTTGTAATTGAAACTTATTTGCCCGTATCCATGGTGTCTATTCACAGCTGCCCTCTTTCAAAGCTTGAATTAATGTTGATGCCTGAAAAGAATGATTTCTAAGAGGAAAACTCTACTGCCTTTCAAAAATCTGGCATTTACTTCCAATGTCAAAATCTTAACCCTTAATGAGTAATAATGAGTGCTGGAGAAGGCAYAAGGAGAATTTTTGATGTAAGATCAGAGGCAACTCAGAATCTCAAGGACACTTCATAAGTCAGAATTTACCTAATAAATGAGCTGCATTTTTGAAGTATTTTGATTATGTTCTGCTTTGCTTTAGTTTAGACTTTCATGACAGTTGAAAGCAAAGTTATCATTATCACAGAAACATTTAAAATGAAATTGGTTTGAAAAACAACTATGTATGATATTAAATTGTAAATCATTCTAAAGTTTCTCAAGAACAAAAGGTCAGACACATAGCTCATGTAAATCAGTGTTGCCTTTTTGATGTTAATGGCATTGTATTAGTCTCAAGCCAGGATTTGGTCTGCAGTGCCCTAAACTTCAAGTTCAAAAATACTTTCTTGCAAGATTTGCCTTTCTGTAGTCCTGATCTGTCACATAAATTTAGTAGGGAAGACACAGATACTAAAACAAGATCAAATCCCAAAATAAAGTTTCTCCTTTAAACCTTTCTCTTCATCATTCCTCATTTATTATTCCTTCATTCTCAACATTTCTACCAATCCCCCTTCTCCATGCATTCTCCAACTGTGAATGGAATACTCACYTATCAACTAAATATTATGACTTCATCACACTTTACAGGATTTTTTTTAAAGTGTCTCCCAGAGTCCAGTCAAATTGTGAGTAATGCAAAAGCCTTCTGGAAACTTGAAATTAGATGTGATACAGACATTAGACACTTTATTAGTATAAAGTGCCACAGACATACAGACCAYTTACTTTGAAATAATTTCTATGATCAATAGAGTTACTGAAAAAAGAGCAGCTGTAAATTCATTTGGCATTTGATCTAGTACAGGATATATTAATTGGTGGGTCAAGTTGTTCCAAGACTTGTTAAAAAGCTGCATATCTGGAAGGTGTACATACKTTGACCCAGCACAGTTAAACAGGTTTCCATGCTTAAGTTGCTGTAAAAAGTATGTAAACATCTCAACAGGAACCACATTCCAGTGGAATTTTCTCAGAGATTTGAATGACAGCAGCTAAATGAAGACTCAAAATTTTACAGGAAAAGGAGACACAGGGAATAGAAGCTTAATGGAAAAAAGAAGAACCAAATCTCAAAGCTATTGCCTGTTTTTTCTTATCAAAGGTTTTGAAACAATGCATTCAATGATCTTTTCAAGGAGTGCTTTGCTGTAAGTTTAATAAAAAGACTTCACAAAACCTACCTGCTATATACCAGCCCTACTCCTAATGCAAAGTTCTCCAAAAGAGAAAGGATTTCAGATTACTTTGTCATCCAAGGCTCGTTTTCTCTAGACTCAGCAGACCCATAGATTTTGTATACAGTARGTGTAAGGAAAGAGGAAAAGGAGAGAGAAGGATAAAGAAAGCAGTCTAAATAGACTGAATTAAATACAAGTGTGCTGTCCAAACCTGAATACACTGCTGTGTAAAAGGTATGAACGGACAAGAAGGATTACCTGAGAGATGGATGGCATCCCCTTCACTGCTTCCAGTCAGAGGTTTACATTTTACCAAGACATTTGTCAAGGCAGCTTTTATGCTCAGCCTGCAGCCCACTGCTCTTCTGCTCTTCCCTGCAGATCTACTTCACTAGCTATTCAGACTTCCATTTGATCCATAGAAACTCAGCTGGAACTACCTTACACTTAAATTGTTGTCAGTTCACATAATTCTCCTTTCAGGACACTTCAGCGCTGCAGCTGTTCTGTCTGTACCTGCCATTCCTCCTACAGCAGCAGCAGCAGCGTCTGGAGCTTCAGCAGAACAGAAAAATCACCCAGCTTCCAAGTAATTAATGAAGGATATTGAAGAGAACTGAGTTTAGGAAAGGCCCATGAAAATCACAGACTATGTGTGTTTGAAGTTGACACATAAATGCTCTCAGACCGTGCTTCTCCTAATGACTTCTGAATTTACCTAGCCATACTTTCCCTAATAGGCTTATGAGAGTATCATATGAAACACTCTAAACTTTACAGCTTCTCCTTGATCTGCAGGGCTCATTACCCCAACACAGGAAGAAATTAGATGGACCTGGCATGGTGTAATCTCAGAAACTCCACATTACCTCTTTGTGCCTAAATTATATGAATATTTCACCAGAAATTGAAGGTGGCTTGACTGCAACTCCAAGACCTTTGATCAAACACACCAAGTACTAATTTTAAAGAAAATATAAAACAAACAAACAAACAAACAAAAAAAAACAAACAGAAAGCACACAAACATAAAAAAAAATCACTTGTTTTTATTTTCTGCTCCACTTGCTAGGGTTTATTTCTTAGTTGTGTGGCTAATCATGGAGTGGTTTATTATCAACATGGAAAGATCCTCCTTGTGTATTTACACCCACACCTTGCATTCATTCACCCACTGCTGTGTCAGGATCCTTGATCAGGTCCTACTCTTTAGAGTAAGTTCAAAAACTCTTCAGAGATCCTAATATTGGACTAACCCACAGGGACACCACACARGTGGATCATACTTTTTTATCAATATTATAATAGAAAATAATATTTTGTAGTGTCTGGAGGAAACCATTATTTCTTCCCTTGGCACAAAGAACATTGCTACTCCCATAGTCCAAGGAGGATTAGGCCAATAAAAACCCTTGGAATCATGATATTTTCCAGGGTGCAATGCACTGGATGCTAAATGTCAGTCTTCTGGAAGAAAASTCGTGGTTCTGACACAAGCTGGCATATATTAGTTTTCCTTTTCTCCAAGGATCTAGTCTGATTTTGCTCAAACCTGATTAATTGTTTAAAAATACCTTTAATTTAGTGAGTTAAATATTTTTGCTAGATGCATAACATACAAAATTCCAGCTAAAACAAAAYAACACATCAAATTTRTCCACCTTWAAAWTTTKRAWWAAWWAMCCTTTTGGGTCTTAAAAATAACATRCAAACTGGCTACAAGTGAATTACTAAATTCAAAGGGTAAATTAAAGTTTTAAGAGCAGAAATAAGCTAGAAAGAAGAGGGGGGAGGATTAAAAATAAGCATTTCATTTTCTTCCTACCTGGGTAAGAAATTTGGCTATATAACTGAAGTAATTCATCATCCATATTTCCAACACCACCAGTGCTCAGGGCAGCTGTTCTTCAGATAAAATTGTTTGAGAATCTCTAAGAAATACTCATCTTAGCCAAAGAAGTGACCCAAATAATTTTGATGTTTCTGCTTCCAGAAAATGTCAGACTGTAGAAGCCTGATTTTTACCYCCTCACTGGTATCAATTTTAGTGCTGGGAGGATCAAAGTGGGCAGTGTACTTGATAATCCCCTTAATACAAAACTGATCTCCAGGTTGCCACTGGTGATGTGATACATAGCCAATTTCTCTTCTGAAAAGAAACAAACAGCAAGAGTTGTCCCAGTTTCTATATCATTGTCATCGTATTGCTGTTCACACACAAGTGACAGAACATGTCTGTGAATTAAAAACTACAAATATATCTATGTGTGTAATAACTTTAACAACTTTAACAGCTGGTAAGCAGTTTATGAACCTACACAACAGCAAAGGGCAGAAATTTTTTGGTGCACATATAAAATCTATTTCTCTAAAATAACTGGCAATTATTAAAGGCAAGAGAACTGTTCCTATGGAACACCTATTAATAGGTTATTCCATGAAGAAAAACAAACCCAAACAATTGTTCTCTCACATGCTCAAAGTGTCTGTTATTCAATTCAGACTCAACTTTTTCCTCACATGCTGCAAACCATCAAAGGCAATATAAGTACTTTTTTTTTAACTTGGGGAATTTAGGGCTGATCAAATGATGAATTTGGATAACTGTGTTTATTAAATAGAGAAAAATAAGCACTTAGTGTTAAGTATATTAATGTTTCAGACACAGCTAAAATTTCAGCTATCTAATTCAAGATAGAAAAAGATGTGCCACTTCTTTCCTCACTTATTTTGTACCTCCTAGCTAATAACTAAATATAYTCACTTTTTTGATTATGTTCTTGGGAGATTAAAGGCATATGACCTTATACTGTGTCTGCCTGTTCAGCTGACACCCCTCTAAACCAAAGTAGTAGAAGCCATATATTTTAAGGTCATGGTTTTCAGAGTACACCAAAATTGCTWAATGCATATGTCCAGAAGTACTTCCAAGACACATTGAAATCATGTGTTTTAATTTCCTCAGTAAATAGATTGGCTTCTTCTTTTGTAACAAAATGGTTAATCAGCAATGAAAATAGCTTTATGGCCAGGGAGCATACAGAAGTGCAAGGTGGGTCCATCAAAAATGCTATTAATGTGAAAATTCATATTAAAAGTTTTCAGATATAATGTTCCTTTCATTTCATCCAAGAACACTCAGAACCTAGATTCTGCTGACAAACTGATTTCTGATGATTAGCAAAACCATGAGCTTGATGCACACTGAATCCTCACTTTCCCTCCTRCCTTTGTATCCACGTGGAAAGAGGTAAGTATTGTACTTTTCTTTCAGGTCAAATCAAAAGCTCATTTAGCTGTGATGCTCCCTTCCCTTTAAGAAAAAGTAAAAAAAATGATAAGCATTACACACACTTGGATTCTTTTGCAGAGTGRCCTTGCTTAGTATTTTTTCCCCTCTCCAATTCTAGTCGAAGAACAAAAAGAAAGGCTTTAAATTCCAAAGAGATATTTGATAAATGTATTTTCTGACCATGTTTTTCTGGAAACACAGCTGAAGCTGTGAGGTGGATGCTGAAAGACCTCTCAAGTTGAAAGCACAGGTGCAATGCAAAGAACTGCACTAACATGTTGTACTGTGGGTTGTGTGGTCTACATAAAATAACAGATTTGGAAATAATTTCTTTTCTAATGAGGTAAGGACACAGTTCAGTCCTGTTCTCCAGYGTCCTGGTTCAGAGCAAATCTGGGAGAGAATCCCCAGAGGGGCTCCTCTAGGAGAGCAGATTCAATCGGGCCMTCCYYTCAACTGGTCWGGGAGAAAATACSTCCTTGGAGAAAAGTGGGAAAAACCTGTTTATTAAACAATAAAACCTAAWCAATATTAACCAATAAAACCCCTTGCTGCTCCAAAAGAGATGACAAACTGAGAAAGTCCCTCCCCGGGTTGCAGCTGAGCTCCCTCAGTCTCTGATCAGTCCCTCAGGGCTGGAAATGCCGCAGGCCAGGCCCGGCCCGGCGGCCTCAGGTGGAGCTGCCGGTGCTCCCCTGGCTGTTCAGGCCAGAGCAGGTTAGACAGCTCCAAAGAAAAGGGAAAAAAACACAGTCCAGGGAACTTCTTTGCCTCAGCTAGCTAAAAGCAAAGGAGAGCTCTGTCCTGCTGTCTGTCCATCCGCAGACAACACAGTCCAGGAGCAGGAATGAGGAGGAGTGAGTGCAGTGTCTGCAAACAAACTGCTGCTTCTTCTCTCCCCCCTTCGCTCTCTGCAACAAGGCTTAAAGGTGCAAAACTTCTTATTCASCATAAACAATGAGAYGACTGGGGATAAAAGCATCATACAGTMAACCCAGGACRCCCAGCAAACATCCTCAGTCACTACCCCAGATCACTCCCCGCTGGCCTTCACTCAGGGCTCCACTCTGCTCCTCATTTCCCTTATCTCTCAAGGGAAAGCTCGAGATCACATTCACACTTCCATGATTATCCTTGYCGAAAGGATCAGAGGTTGCAAGGTGGCCAATATACAATTATCTTACATGAGGGGAGGCTGAGGGAAAGTAAATGGACCGTCAAGCATAGAGTTGTGTTCTACCTGCCTTCAAGCAGGTAYAAAAGACACCCACACACAGCTTTTTCTGATACTAAAGCAGATCCCTTGAGTGTGCCAGGAAATATTTGCTTTTCTAGCGCAAAGAAAGTCATGCTTTACAGAGGCAATTTAAACAATAAGGATGATCTTCAGCATAAAGAACAAGAATCCAGAAAGCATACACAAGATAAGCCAGGATGAAGTGCTGAGTTATAYTCTTCCAAACTGTAATATTTGCTATCCATTAGTACAGATACATTGCAAGTCCTCCTGGCTAGAACACTCAAAACCTGCTGGCTACTCTGCGAAACTCAATGCAGTTTTAATTTGTGTTTGATTTATAGTAATTGAGTTCTTTGTATAGACAAAGAAATTCTACCTTTAGYTTCTTATTTTTTGCCCTTAATAAAAGTATTATATTGTTGTTGGTATAGTATGGACTGACCCATTCATTTTTGTGGGAGAACATTGCATATTTCTGGCAAGACTACAATGGCAAACATTCACTGAATTTATGTTGCATCTTCTCAGCAAGTATAACTCCTCAGGGTTTAGAGAGAATACATTCCAGACTGTGCTAAAACTTTATTCCAGGCTACATCCTTCTATGTGTCTGCATTAAACTGGCTATAATGTGGAATTCAGAGGCCTGTATATCAAGCTGCCTAAACTGGTTTGAAGTGAGCCTCCTTCTTCAAAATGAGCTTAATAATTAGAAAAAGTTCCAAAGAACTATCCAAAGRACTATCTTCCATATAATCTGCTGTTCTCTTCAGTGCTGCTCCATACTTGAGTGCTACCAGGTTCTAATCTCGTATACTCTAGGGAGAGATGCACATCGAACAGTGCATTTGTAAGCTAACAGTATATATATGCACATTGTATAAATGCTAAAAAAAATTCCACCCAAAGTACTCCCACTTTTAGAGTATTAAGAAAAAAAACCAAGCCAAAACAACAACAAAAAATGTAAAACCTGGTTGCCTGATGCAAAATAAGTAGTATCAGATTATTACTGAATTAAACATTAGTTCCACTTGAGAAACTAGCTGGTTTTGTTGCTGTTAAATTTGTATTTTATTTCACAAAGTATCCTTGCAATTCCAGTTTGAGTTCTTCCTTATCTTCTAGTTTATCTTGAGCATTAAATCAGCATAACAACTGACTGTGATTTCACTTCAAATTTCATGATTTAAATCCTGCCTAATTTCCCTGKTTTTTGGTAATCAAGTATAAATACTGCTTTAGTCAAAGCATTACATCAGATGTTCAAAATTTTTATGATTTTTCTGGAATTTCCATCAAGTTCTTCTCCAAAGAATCTTTATTTCAGACCAAGCAGCTCTCCCTCACAAACACAAGCTACTTTCTGTATTCCTGCACATCAAGCTTAACATTTGGCAGCATTTACAGAGGCTTTCCAATAAGCTCACCTAAGAAATTCCACCTAATTAATTTAGAATATCATTGCAGTACATCGCCTCAGTTCCCTCTGCAAATGCTCACAGAAATTATATCACTGATTGAAAGTCCTGAATAGCATCAGCACAGCAATAAAATTTGCTGAAAATTTGCTGAAAATATCCTTCAGATAARAACAGTTCTTCATTGTGGCTTTTTGCACTGGAAGTCCCATTTGATCAAGTCCAGCAAGCTGCAACAGCCAGCCCACACTAAGGATCTCCTTTGCTGCTCTTAGGAGCTGTGATGACAAAGTATTTTACATAAATCAAATAAAATAGTATCTCAAAGCTGAGTTAAAAGGTGCATCTACCAAATTTACCWGAAGCCTTTCGCTCAGTCACACCCTCACACAGCACTCAAGGCTGCTTTTCTCACTAAGGCCACCAACCCTTCACATCACTCTCCCTCTAACAATTCCATCACCTTGGGATTTTCACTCCTAATCAGAACACAATGCCTCAAGGCTTCTATCACAGATCAGTTCCATTTACTTTTTCATTTTCCCTGTACTTCACTTTAGAGAGAGCCTGCTGAAGACAATAAAAAACATCCCACACCATAAAATCCCTTATCTCATTGCCTCCTTCTTCTTTAGCAATATTCTTTCTGCCTTTCTTTCCTCTGACAGGAAAACCCTCTGGAATTGCCAGGTGCTCCTTACCATTATCAGTGAACCACCACTGAAAGGCCCCATCTCCTGCAAGCAGATGTGGGTAAACAGAAATCCAAGTGGTAGCTAAAAGTGTTTTACGATAACTCGATTGATTATGGACATCCATGAGCGTATTTGTTTTTGTAATAAGATATGTTTTGAATAAATTCATGTGCATTAGTACATTAGTCAATGCAGTTATTATCAATAAAATTGCAGTTTCATTAAAAAAAAACCCAAGAACATCCAGTGCTAATTTCCCATATTACATAGATGAAATATGAGCTCCACTGCCTCCTTTTATGCCTTCATACCTCATATCCCATCAGCAGCAGTTTTACAAGCACCAAAACACCAATGCCAAYTTCCTACAGCTCCCAAAGTCATCCAGGCAGTCTTTCTCAGGAAATTTCACATTATTGCAGCTTTACATCAATCTTTTCTGAAACCTCACCTCAAATCCYCAGCCTACAGTTCCTTCATTGGTCCCCCCTGCAAAAATGGGCATCATCCAGGTGGGCAATCGCTCTTCAGCTCACCTGAATCCCTCTGTCACACATCAAAATAAGATTCCTCATCAATCAGGAAAAAACCCTAGTTCATTCAATTTCCTCTTCATTATTAGTCTCCTCTACTTATGTTTTATCTYCAGTTTGTACATTGCCACGTATTCAAGGATTTGTTAGATTAAAGAAGATTTATTTTCTTGTGTGCAACTACACCTGGCTCAGACAAACCTGAAAAAAAAAAATTCTTATGCATTCAATATGCACAGAGTATGCKTACACATTCATTAAGCATTCTTACAGATGACAACACATGATATATTCACAGTCAGAGCTTTTTGCTTAGAGTTGTATTCAGCTCTTTTAAATTAAGCCTTTTTTCGTTATTAATTTACTACATATTACTTGTGGTTTGATTAAATAAATGTGTAGGTTAATATGTAATAAAATGACAGGAAAATTTTCATCACATAAGTGTTGCTCACATTCCTCATAAATATTTTGTTTTTCTATAAATCTATCATTGGAAAAAGTTTATTTTATTTCATAATCTACCTCTGGTTCATGTATYGGAAAGCTCAACTGGTTTATTTACCGGAGGGGTCAAGGAGGGTCAATATAACTTTAAAAAAAAACCACAAAAAACCCTRCTTCTAAAAACATTTTACTGGGAAGGAATTACTCTCTTGTTACATCTTATTTGGAAAAAAAGTTGGGAAGGAGCTGAGGGAGACAATGAGAGAGCTCTTGAGTGGTTCTTTAAGTTTTTTGGGTTTTTTAAGCTTTTTACTTTAGTTTCTTTCTACACAAGTCTGAAGGCCTTCTACTTTGGTTGGAACTACCCCCTTTGCTCACTTCTGTACAGAACCAATAATGAAATTCAAATACTTGGGATCAGCATTTTTAAAACAGGGTCATGAAGCTGCATTATATGCCCTTTAAATAGTATGTGATTCTTTTACAAACTAACTATTCTTTTACAAACTAACACAAAATGCAAATGAACAAACAAGCAAATGGACATAAGAAAATAAAATCAAGAGTAAAACTGTGTTTTCATGCAATTTGATCTGAACTTTCTGCTTTTCCCCAGAAGGGACCATCATCAACATTTGAAAATTCAAATTATCTAGGCTCTTCCTAAAGCGATAAAATAAGGATAATTTCTTATATAATGAAATTACCTAGGTTATACAACAAGGCACAAGTAGTCTGTTTGATCACAAAATAAATGTTTTAAGAGAATTTTTTAAAATTTGCAAATTTGGAATGAAATATTTATACTTCAACAGTCACCTAAGTATCCTCACATAGGCCACACCTTTCTCAAATATGASGTTTAACCACTTTCTATTAGCAGGGACAGGAATAAGCAGTAAGAAAATGATAAATTAATATCACTTTGGCAAATAAAAGGAAAAGGAATGTTTGGCTGGGGCATTCCTGAATCCATCTATTGCACTTCTACTCTGACACTAAAGTGGGGTCATGCAATTCTCTAGTCACTTAATGTCCACTTCTGTACTTTAAATATGTTATTTCTTATCAGACTGAATCCTCATGCTCCAATTTGCTCTGAAGAAGCAGAAATTGCATTTGGAAAATAGGATTTTCTTTCCTTTCTTTCTGTTCTTGGCACTCACTATCTTCATTCAACATGTAACGTCATTTTGACACAATGCAGCAGGTAATACTCCAAAATGGAATGCAATAAAAGCTGCCCAGCATACACACATACGAGGAGAAAGTCTATCTTCACAAAAATACTGCTCAATTTCCATTGGCTGCCGKTCAGTTTCAAGCTATTCACCCAGCTTCAGTAAGTCCTCTCAGATCCCAGCTCCAGAAGTGGCTGCTTACTTCTGAGCATCACACAAACACATTATTTCCTTGCTGATCACGATCAAGCAGCAATTTTTTTGCCCAAAATTATTAATACTTTGCCTGAAAAAGGTTGTTTCTGTTTCATTGCCAAGAATCTCTATGCCAGTGTAGCATACTAGGAGGGCTTGCATGGGCAAGTGCCCCAGCAGAGCACAGCAAGGCTTTGMTGCAGCCAGATTGCTTTGAAAGGCACATAAAGCACCAAGGAAACATTCTTTGGAGGAAAAGAAAAAGCTGTACAATCTACAAGGAAAATACRTGGGAGAGTGTAGGATATTTTCCTATGCCRCTCATATATTGTCAGCTCTGCCCCTTTGTGTAATTTACTCCCAACAATTCCAGCAGGTAGCAGCTACTGTACTATTAAATTTGTTTTGGAAAATCATTGTGATAAAATGCAAAAAAACTCTTTCTTTGTCCTAATGTCTTTTTGTTATTGAGTCAAACTCTGAACGCCCACATGTATTAAAAAAATATAATTTCAGTCATAAAATACTTTATTTTCCTTTCTGAATTTTGGTATTTCTTTATYCTAGGAGAAATGGAACAGGTTTAACCCACAGAAATTCATGTAATTTGACAAAAATTCAGAAATCAAACCAATTTGCTAWAATCTTCATCCTCCCATAAACAGAGCAACAAAGTGTAATTCAGCTAAAGAGATGGGATGAGGTAGTTTTAAAAGCACAAAAAAAGGGCATGGAAGAGGAGAGCAGAAGTGAAACTGTAGCATGGTTGCAGGGACAAACTATCAGTAGGTGAAAATTTGAGACAAAAAAGAATCACAGCTTTTTATATTGAAGGACWCTGTAATTAAATAAAATAATGTCCCTGATATTGTTTTTGCACTGTAGAAAGAATTTTCCAGCAACCAGCCAGAACACTGGTAACAAATTTATCACGTAATGAATTTTGCCTTGTGGTGAGGAATACAGGAAAATGAACAATGATTAAGCACCAACTTAAAGTAGTATATTTGTCACTCTGTGTGAATTAAAAAGCCAGAGAGACRCTGCATAGCATTTGCTGTCTGTGTTTTGATTCATTGCATTGTTGGCTCTCTTAGAACTATTAATGATAATGCCTGCTAACTTCTGAAATTGGAAGAGCTAGTTAGGGTATTTTCAGCTACAAGCATCTTTAAAGTAGATTTCTGGAAGGTTCAGTATGCTCAGCATAACCTTGGATCACAAAGACTGAATACTTCTATCAGCATCATATAACAGTAAAAATCTTAACATTATTTATGTATATGGCTAGATTTTTATTTTCATAGCTAAAGTCAGTGCCTGCAATGTCACTGGCAATAATGCATTACCATTTTTTATCTATGGAAATGGGAGGAAAATCACATTGACTTAATAGGAAATATTATGGTAATCCCTATATATCAGTTAAGATAACTGTATTTCAGCAGGGCATAAATTGCCACAAGCTTCTTCTGTATTCAGACAACTGTGAGACCTAAAAGCAAATGCAGATATGTTTCCATTWTCCTTCAGTTCATCAGCACAGTGTGCTGGGATTCAACCAGTGAAGAGGAAGACAGATGTGGGTCGCAGGGAGTACAGAGACACCATCACCAAGGATCATAAGTAATGCTGCCCAAATTCTGTGATAATGGTGGATGTTAGGTATTGCTGCATTGGTCAGGCAGAAAAATCGAAGGGGAGGAAACTACCGAGGATCATAAACTCATATSGACAAAGATTTGGTGGGGCTGTTGTCTTTGTTATGAACTTTAATAAACCAAAAGTGCAAAATCTACCTAGAGCCTGAGGCATTATTTCATATCAGTGGTAAAATACATGCCTATACCTCTTCAGCAATATAAAACATACATACACACATGTGACGGTGTTCACAGGGGACTTAGGATGAGGGAAGAGACGAGAATGTTGACTCCATGTTTCAGAAGGCTTGATTTATTATTTTATGATATATATTACATTACAACTATACTAAAAGAATAGAAGAAAAAGTTTAATCAGAAGGCTAGCTAAGAATAGAATAGGAAAGAATGATAACAAAGGCAGCTGTCCCAGACTCTCTGTCCGAGCCAGCTGGGCTGTCATTGGCCATCAATTACAAACAACCAACATGGACCAATCACAGATCCACCTGTTGCATTCCACAGCAGCAGATAATCATTGTTTAAATTTTGTTCCTGAGGCCTCTCAGCTTCTCAGGAGGAAAAATCCTAAGGAAAGGATTTTCCATAAAAAGATGTCTGTGACACACACACATGAAACATRTTGAGATGTGTACATTCACTGCCTCAACTACGATAACTTCAAGGKTGGAAATGCTTTGTTTTAATGAGAAAGAATG
>JACDOX010000128.1:866268-909716 GCA_014549065.1 Cardinalis cardinalis | reverse complement strand
TKAMYTSKTYMWTTWMYTWAWWAAACACTGRTATACTTGGAGGATGCAATGTATATTAGATATACAGTACTTCTCTAGCTGCATCCTTGACAAAGCTTTCTTTCTGATAGAGTACTCTTTTTCCCTTCTCATTCTCTTCCTTAAAAATCTGGATGCCTATTGCTTAAATTGCCCTGTTTAGGAGTGGTGCTCTCCATCTTCTCTCTCAGTGCTCCTGCTAAAGCCAGGTGCCACTTCCCCTCCTTCTCCAGCTGGAGACACAAAAGCCAAAGAACCTGGGTTGAGATAAGAACAGTTCAATGGAAAAATCCATGAGATAAGAGAATGAACAGTGCCAGCACCAATATTAATAATAATAAATATGAAAATTAAAAAAAAAAAATGTGCTCCCCACGGAGCAGAACCCATGTGGAACCCACAGCCTGACCACAGCCACACTTCCTCAAGTGGAAGAAACCCATTCTCCCCRGAATTGCATCCCCTTTCCCTACCCACAGCAATGCTGTGAGGTCCTACARAAAACCTCCAGGTGCTGACCATGCCCSTTCCTGGCTACTGCAAAAGTTAACTGTGGTCTGGACAGAACCAGGACATCCATCTACTCCTATCTAATTTTTTTTTTTGAGCAGACAAAGCCTTTATTAACTCAGTTTCTTAATCGTTACCAGTTTCAGAACATATTGTCTTTTCTGGCCATCTTAACTCATTTATGTGCCAGCAAAATTAGAAATGGATTCTGCCAAGACATAAATATTCTACTTTGCTTATAGATAAATTGATACATTTAATATTACACTGCGTTTTTAACCGATACCTTAATCTAATTAAATGAGCGCTGTTCCTATTTTATTATTTAAGACAGTTTGACAAAAATTGTTTGATTTTAACTACCCCTTGCAGAGATGATTCACGAAATTTGTTGGCATATTATTATTTCTATATGCTGGCATTTATTTATCAGTGGTAGATCTAAATAAGCCCAGTAGAATAGGGATTGAGGTAAGAGGAATGAGAGGAAGTGGGCAAAATGTCACCTTATTTTATAAATGTTCTACATATGCTTTGGGTTTTTTTTGCCTTAAATATTACTTGAAAAGAATGAATCTTTTTTTTTTTCAGTAGTATAATGAAATTAAGTATTTTCACTTCATGCAGTAAATATATAGATTGAATATTTGACTTAAATAAAAACCATAATACTGTAACAATGATTTAGCAATGAATGTGATTGTGAGGACAGGTGAATGAAGAATAAATTTCAGTGGATCTGCTGAAATCTTGCCCTGTAAGACATTATAGCATTAAGCATTAAGGCAGCATTTCTTCTTACTCCCTTTTATTTTAAGTGATAGTCCAAAAAGCTAACAGGTTACCAATATATCAACACTCTTTTATGGACTCTTCCTCTCCTATTTTAGATGTCTTTTCCCAAAAAGATGCATGGGTGCTGTGCTAATGAGAAACACTCAGCTGATGGGAGGGAGCACACCCTGACAGATCCCATTTCTTCATGACCCCTTTCTGCACCTTATAATGGCTGCTCTGTTATTGCTCTGCAGTTTTAGAGGGGGGCTTGCTGGGATCTGAATACCACAGAAAAAATTATCCCTCTGCATTCATCCAGTTTTCATCCTTTTCTATAATTCAGCTCCTGGACGCTGTTAGAGCCCAGGTATGGAGTTAGATGTCTCCCTTGGCCCCTTTGCTTTTGTGGCCTTAGCACTTTGGTGCAGAATAGGAGCTTGAGCAAATGTAAGCTGAGGACAGCCCTGCATAAAAAATCCTCTCTTTTGCTCAAAATGAGAACATAAACCCAAAAGACAAGTTAGCCCTGACTGCAGAATCTCTTCACGAGGCGGATTCCCAAAAAACAAGTATGAAAATTTATCAAGGTTCTGAAGGCACCTAATATCACTGCAGTCATTGAGAATGATTTTTATTGTCCCTAATGAGCATTTTATAGATACTCATATTTGAGCAGTGCCTGAATCTTTCAAAATAAGAAGCAGCATTTTCCCTGGAGAAGAAGCATATTGCTGAATGCAATCTGTCAGCACATCGGGGCTGCTCAGACTCCTACACGGCAGTAACAGATGATCAAGTCCTCTTCCATGTTTCATGAATTGAAGGTGTAAATCAGTTTAGCCATTAAATAAGTCAACATCCCTCTTATCTATCAGCTGCTTTGATTTTATAGATAAAGGTATAACTTCTATTGCAAGTAATTAAAAAGGAATAATTTATTTCACAATGTAGTTTCTATCGCAGTCTGCTTCAAGCCTAAAATGAGGGCAACCACTAACAGTAATTTTTGCTTTTCTAATCTATTCTCTCAAGAGAGGAATGTGATTTCACTTTGATTTTTCATTTCCATAACAAGTACTGTGAAGTTTTTCGTAAAGTTAAATATAGCTAGTCCTGAAAAAAGTGTAGGAACCTGACCCTCTCCTTCTACTGACACTGAAATAATAAATTGCAGATAGCCTTCTCATCTGGCTTCTTTAATGATGAATAATCAAAAGAAGTTCCCTTGGAGTTCCTTCAAAATAATATTCTTTTTATTTAAAAGGATGCTTCCATTGAACGACAAAGATTAAAAATAGAATTKAATTCACTTCATTCTAGCAACACTAATACTAATCTCCTAATCTTTATCTTTTTCTCACTTTAAATGTACTTCCCTTTCTGTAAACCATTTATTGGCTGATCATTATTCTTCCATTCCAGCAGCATTTTAAATTATATAAATACAGCATGCTATTTATCCACAACATTTCTGTGAATTTCTTTTGCTAGTCAATCATCAAACAGAAGTTTAAGATAGAGCTTTGTCTTCGCTGGTACATCATCGCTGAATGTTCCCTGGTGGTTCYAGGCAAGAATCATACAGACATATATTTTAAGATACTCAAATGTGAGCATGTGTTTCATTTCTGCCTTGCCATAATTCTCTCTGCCTTTAAAAAAGTTTTACAGGTAGAAAATATTATATACCTGTATGATGAAACAGCGTTATATTTCTGTAAAGCTGTGACGGTGTTCACAGGGGTCTTAGGATGAGGGAAGAGACGAGGATCTGACTCCATGTTTCAGAAGGCTTGATTTATTATTTTATGATATATATTACATTAAAACTATACTAAAAGAATAGAAGAAAGGATTTCATCAGAAGGCTAGCTGAGAATAGAATAGCAAAGAATGATAACAACGCTGGACTGTGATTGGCCATTAATTACAAACAATCAACATGGGCCAATCCCAGATGCACCTGTTGCATTCCACAGCAGCAGATAATCARTGTTTACATTTTGTTCCTGAGGCCTCTCAGCTTCTCAGGAGRAAAAATCCTAAGGAAAGGATTTTTCATAAATGATGTCTGCGGCATAAGGCAGTACTATTTATAGCACCTTGATTTCTACCTTTGTTTTTTTAATCTTCTGCTTTTGATTTGGGGCAGACACTGCAGACCAGGATGCAGATCCTGCTGCTCTTTGCTGTGGAATTAATGTACTTTGCTTTGTGCTGCTCCTTGGCTGGCCTAATCATCAATTTACCCATTCTGCTGCAAATCAGCACTTTTGCCCTCTTTAAAAATGTCCAGACAAGCACGTTGACACCTGATTTACTACATGTTAGATCTGAATTGAGGCTGTGCATGGGGAGGACAGCTGATCCCATAAGCATTAAGCCAGTTGTCAGGACGCTGGAGGGATGTGTGAGCCCCCGCTGAGCCAAGCCGGCTTGGAGGGAGGATCAGCAGCTTCCAGCAGTGTACAGTGCTGTGTGTGGGCAGCTTCCACACAATCAATTAGATACCCAGGGAGAGGAAGGGTTCAGTTCTTAAACCAGCAGCTTTTCCTTCCTTACACGTTTAATCTCCGCCACGCAAACTCAATTCCTTAAGTATGGCGTGTGACAGGGGGTTTAGCTGCATACTTCACACAAGAAAAGCTTATGACTCCAGTTCTTAGCCAAAAGAATAAAGAATAAAAGGACACCCAGAAGACCCCTGCTACGTGAGGGTATCCTTCTGWGCAAAACCAGCCCTTTTCATTTTTAAAGCCTTAAGGTGAAAACACAACTATGCTCCCCTTGAAAGTGTGAATGTGGAAAAGCAGGCTACAACTTTCTCAGATCTCATGGTCTGGATTCCTCTTGATAAAWGCTCACCTGGAGGGATATTCCTGGATTTGTAAAGTCTTGATAGTGTGGAGAGCTAGTCTTTCTAAATRTTGAGTTACTTTCATTTTGTGAAGGAACTGTATTAGGAAAAAAGAAAAAAAGTATTAGATCTTGTATTGATTGATTAAAACATGCTTTTCCTCCTGAAATAAAACATTACTGAAGAATAGTCCCTCTTAATACAAACAAGTCTGCTGGCATTATCTTGTGCATTCAGCTCTCTCTCTGAAGAATCTGAGGATTCTTCCTTGTGCCTTGTAGAATGGATTTTCCAAAAGAGAAACACCGGTGTCACCCACCTAAAAATTATACCATTTWAAAAATTACACCATTTTTCACTTGGCTGGGCCTGCACCTTCTGCTGCTCTCTAATTGATACTTAGGAAAATGCTATTCTGCTTTCTGCCTGCCTTTCATGAACCAGCAGTTGGAGTTTAAAATAAATCCTGTTGAGTTCCAGGAGTGGAKGATTGCTTTCTCATTCTTTGTTCTATATATGCTTGTGGTCACTCAATTTATTCTGTCCTTTATCCTTTCTATTTCAGATATCTTTCCACTTATTTTCCTCCCACTTTCTGGTGTGAATTTCCACTTGCTGGCTGGAACTCAGAAACAACAAACCCGAGTAAAGACCTCCAGAAAAAGATTTTTGCCTRAGTGCATGATTGCAGATGCTGGAGCCATGCCCAGACAAAACCCTGCCCATGTTACTGTGTCCCTCCCCGTTGGCAAGGAGTGATGAGACATGTTGGTGGCAGCTTTCACTCTGCCCCTGATGCCCTAGGACACCTCCCTGGAGGGATCCAGGCACTCCTGAGAAGAGGCAAGGTTCAGGAGTGGGGCCAGGGAGCAGCAGCTTGTCCTGTTCACAGTGGCAATTTCACTGCAAAACAGTGGTGACAAAGTTCYCCCCATGCTGTGGTTTCCTGTTGCAGTTAAAATTGCCAGCCAGGTATCAGCCAAGGCAGGGTGTATGGGGAGAGAATAAAGATCATCTAGAGAGTCTGTGCAGCTGCTGATGCGCAGAAATGTATTTAGAGACAAACATGTTTTATTGGCCTGGGCAATATGATGCATACCCTTATGATGCCATAAACACACACAAATCTCCTGTTGTCCCTTGGAAGGAGACACAGAACCTCTTAGATCTATTGTTTGACCTTTATGAGTTACTCTGATAGCAGTTATGTTAGTTCCTCCCAAGATTACATTTGATACAATTAGTGGAATGACCTCTTTCAGATGACAAAACTGAAATTCAAATGTTTTCAGAAAGGTGGGTGACAGGGCTCCTTGAGGCATGTGGTGGATGTCAGTCTCTGGAATGTGGGTGAGAGGAGATGAGAGGGAAGAAAAGAGRTACAGCACAGGATAAACTACATGCTGAATAGAATGTAGATCCTTGAGGAAGGGAAAATTCAGAACAAAGCAGAATGAAACTAAATAATGCACCATAACTCATCCTGATCCCTTGGACTAAAAAGAAACAGACTTGAAATCTCTTTTTACCTGCAAAGATTCACTGYTATATAAGTGACTAGGAAAAGAATAAACCAGATTAAAAGCCCTTTAAATGCACTATTGTGATGGTGTTCACAGGGGTCTCAGGTTGAGGGAAGAGATGAGGRTCTGACTCCATGTTTCAGAAGSCTTGATTTATTATTTTATGATATATATTACATTARAACTATACTAAAAKAATAGAAGAAAGGATTTCATCAGAAGGCTRGMTAAGAATAGAATAGCAAAGAATGATAACAAAGATTTGTGGCTCAGCTCTCTCTGATCCATCTGGGCTGGGATTGGCCATTAATTAGAAACATCCAACATGGGCCAATCCCAGATGCACCTGTTGCATTCCACAGCAGCAGATAATCAATGTTTACATTTTGTTCCTGAGGCCTCTCAGCTTCTCAGGAGGAAAAATCCTAAGGAAAGRATTTTCCATAAAAGATGTCTGTGACACACCATGACTGTAGATGGAAATTAAAACTTCCTCTGGTAGGAGCAGCAGCAGTTTACAAATGCAGAATTAGAAAACCATGCATCACAAACCCCATAGCCAAAGTGGCTGGGAGACTGCTTTGGGGAAAAGTGCTCATGTTGTTCCATGTTTCCTCTTTTTGAGCATTATGTGATCCAAAGAGAGCAGCCTCCACAGTGAAAAAAGTGCAATAAATGCAGCCATGAGTTTTCGCTGTCCCAGGCTTCTTCTCCACYCTACCTCAGTTGATATTTGCATACATGAGCTTGAGTGCTTGAGCTCTCAGCAGTAAAACAAAACAAAAGTAAGTAATCTCTCTGAAAATGTGAGGAATCAAAATACATCGAGTACCTGAGATGAATTTCAACAGCAGGGTTAGGTTTGCAGWTGTTCTTGTTTGAGGTGAATTATTTTAGCTCAAAAAAATAGGCTTCTGCTTAGTACTACCTTTCTTTCACATTAGAGTCCTCTRTTTGAAGGGCAGAAGGAAAGAAGAGATGTTAGAAGCTATTTACATAGTGAAAAAATAGAACAGACATGACATAAGAAGGAACGTGTACCACACAGAGCTCTCAAAATGTATTCTTTGAAATTGAGGCTCTGTGTGGTTATATCATCTTGGCAGCTGAAGTAATACTCTGTGCAATTATCCATATTAGGGAAACTGTAAAAAATAGAAGTGGCTCTGTTTATAGCTTCATTCTAATGCACTGAGTGGTGGACAGCCGCAGCTCAGTTGGCCATGGGCTATCAGGGATCACTTCAGACATTTGGATCATGAGAGATTCCTAAAAGCTTTATCAGCTTTCAGCTTGTGGGASCTGCCTTGCTGAAATCCAAACAAGATTTTCAGTTCTCTGGCCAGCCTTTTATGGGAATAAGACTGTGTTTATGAAAAACCTCCGTGCAATTTGTTTATCATGTTATGATCCCACAGACTGGAGAGTGGGTATGAGGGGAATAAGCTGTTGTTAGTATTAGTAACAATGCAATGTTTTTCAAGGGAAATAATTCCATTTGAATACTGTATTTAAAATTGAAATATATATATATGTAAACCCTCCTGCCTTGAAATATATTGTATCTATTTCATGGCCCCTATGTCTGTCAAGTAACAGGAGAAAAAGTGGAATCAAACTCAGGCCTCTGTTGTGCATCTATACTGACATGATTGATAAACAGATTTATGCATGTTTGGTTTTTGATTACTAGGTTGGATGCATCAGGCAATTGTGGTGTAAGAAGCAGGAGGGAGAAGAATGAGGATAAGCAGCATTTACTGATGTGTTTCACTCATTGAAACAAAAAGTAACATAGAGCATCTCTAACATAAGATTGCCTTAAGCAAGCTATGAAGGTAATGTGTGAGCTGAAGACAAATTTCTGAGGAAAATTTTAAATCATCCTTAGGAGTGTGGCTGTCTTTTTTTAGGTAATTCACTGACCTTCCTTCTGAAGAGTATCTTCGAAAGCCAGTAAGTCACATCCATCCCTGAAGCCCTGAGTTGCGGGCTTAAATAACAATTATGATGGTTTATGTATGTTTTGCTGACACACTTCACCTACACAGAGAAACACCAGCAATGATCAGTCTGACACCTATGGCCAGTTAAATAAGAGAACATACTCCTCTAATGCTGCTCCAGCTGGGTGGTGTGTGCTCTGTTCAAAGTTACTTCCTGTTGGTGGGGGATTTTAACCCTGAGGATGTAGCAAGAAATAATAATCCATTCTAAGATTTGTAGAAATGCAGATCCCACACTCTTGYAGCATGAACTGATGCAATTCCCAGAAGAATCATCTGTGAATTGGGAGCTGACCATTTCATTTTGATGGTGTCAGTCAGAGGACAAAAAAAATTGTGGCTGTTTTGAAAAATCCTCCCAAAATTTGTCTCTAGGCAAGAACACACAGCAAACATAAAACAAGACTCAGGAATATACATACACACYTTAGAGGAAGACTTAGCTTGGATTTTACATAAAGTTATTTAGAATTCCTTGCTTCTCAACAGAGACTGAAAACCTACTATAAACATGCTGGATGAAGAAGAGGAGATAATCTCATCCTCAAATAAACCCACCAGTCAGTTCCAAATGGGTTCACTGAGGTTTGAACTAAGCAGTGATATTTTCTCAAAGGGAATTTACCCTGATGGTGTTTCCCTGTGTCTGTATTGTTTAGGAACCTTCCACAGCCAAAATGTCTGGCAGGAATCTTCTTCATTACCTCAAGTCACAAGCCTGGCTTGGGCCAGAGGCTCCTAAAGATAAAACTTGCCTCAGTTTTACTCTTCCCCAATTCCCAGGACAAATAATAATTAATATTAACTTGATACTAAATTTAAAAACCTTATAGCCTGCTTCTTTTACTGAAAGCAAGTGCAAGGGACCTGCTATTTTGTGAGGTGGTGGGCACAATTTGCATGGCAAATTCCCCCTTCAAGACCCTGGTTGTAAAAGGACTGGAAGCTTGTTTTKTCCCCTCATTGTTGCATGTTCCATGAAGTTTCAACAAAAGCAAGTGCTGACATTTTCTGTCACAGCCGCCTTCTCAGTAATTTGGAAGAAGCGTTTTCTATTTCTCCAGAGAAAATGCTTCAGTCTCAAAAGCTATTTATTTTGCCTTTTGCTTCCTTCAGAAGGAAATAAAAATCTGTGAGATAAAATGAGTTGCAAATGTAATTGCAATAAATACATCAAAATAAATAAATAGCAGATATTTTCCATTTACGCTTTAAAGGAAACAACTTTACCAGGGCTCCATGACCTAGTAAAAAGCATATTAGAAAACAAAGCCCACAGCAGTCTATTAAAAAAAAAAAGAAAGCATTTGGTAGCATCTGAAAAAAAGAAAAGTTTAGCCAGCTTAGTCTAAACCCACAAAAAACCCTGTTGGTTGTTTTATTGCTCCTGGAGCATTTTAAGACCCCTAATTGCAGTGAAGCCCAGAAGAGCTCATTTCCTTTATACTTCTGTTAAGAAAAAGGAAGAGATTGAAGGCACAGTTTTAGAAGCACGTGGTTAGGCAGTACTGTTGGCAAATATCAGAAGGACAGAATATTTTCTGAGAGGCCATAAACCCACTAAAATGACAGTGAGGTTGTACATCAGCAAGCTGTAAGAGTATGAAGGCTGTACTGGTGGGCAACAGTCCAGATGCTCYGGGATACCACTCTACTGAGAGGAAAGATGTAAATTAAATCCTGCCACGTGCAGAAAGACAACCTAAAGTGATCACTGAGGAGAGAAGTTTCAGAGTAATCCTCACAAAGGTGACGCTGAAAAGTTTCAGTCTACAAAAGCTTTCCTCTTGCTGCTTGAAACGTTGGTGGTTTCCATAGCATGATTACTTCYGTAGTTGCTTGGTGTACCTAGTACTAATTTACCCTCATAGCATATTGACCTTGTACCACTTTAAAGTTTGCACAGCTATTAACAGATCATGCCACCACTTTGTAAATCGGTTTTCTGCTAAWTTTTTTCCTTCCAAGAAGGCTTTTTTTTTTCGATATTTTCCCCTCAAGGTSTTTCTCCTTATTCATCCCTCTGTTCAAATAGACTAAGGGCCTGTCAGGCTGGCTTTTGTTTTTACTGCCTAAAAACAGGTATTAGAAGGATACCAAATCCAACCCAACAGCAACATTCATGACCAATTTTCATTCAAAGCAGAATGTATTTTCCAATTGCTGAACCTCAGTTTGAAGGCTGCAGAAGTACGCTAAAATCTGAACACTCTAGAGACAAATGTCAGTACCAGAACTTGTCTCCTTAGCAAAAGTAAACCTGCACTTTTAAAATCTTTTTCAAAGTTTTGACTTTTCCCTTCTTATTTTCTCATGCTGCTTTCTCCTTCCTTGAAAAAAAAAAAAAAAAACAGAATTAAATGCAAGCCCTTCTTGCCTCAAATCATTACTGCTCATCCTAACTCCCACTGCCACCCTAACACAACCACATGTAGGTCCTGGCAAAGGTAAAAAAAGCCTTTTTTGAGATCAAGTGTAAGATTTTAACCTGGGTCAGTTCTTCACTTTTTCCCTTCTGTTTTTTTAATAGATCCATAATCAGAAATTATGGATCTGAAGAGGAAATGTGGGAATTTAAAAGCATGGCTGGTGAAGAAAGACTGTTTCCTGTGCCTATCATCCTACTGAAATAAATGTTAATTACAACACAGACTCCACATTTTTTTTCAACCAAACCAATACATTGAAAAACTGATATTATAAAATATTATGAGTTTGATTGATATGACATTTTGGATTGGGTGCTTCAGAGAATAAAAATCAGAAAAGCAGTAAAATAATCTCAACATAAGTTGATTTATGGTCAGCATATACTTTTTTGTTGAGTTCATATTGATCTACTTGATCGTTTGCTATTTACTACCCTACTAGCTCAAAAGGAAGTAAAAGTCAAAGGTTGTGAAATGGTGGCATCAAGGTACATACAAGACACAATATTTTCCTGATATCTCAAAAGAATGAAGAAACACTGAGATGTTTGTCATAGAACTGTTTCATGTAGCAATAGTAGAATGTTAGAAACAGGATACAGTGTGGATTATTTAACAGTTGCCAAATAAGATGATTAAATATATATTCAGCTGAAGACAGTTCTAGTTCAAGTTTCTAAGTGTGTTTTTCCTTGCTTTTAGCTTCTCACATATGCCATATCTATGGGCCAACAAGCAGGGATTTCAGCGAAAATGAGAGTTTGCCTCAAATGGTGTGAAATATGAGATGGAAATRTCTTGTATCAGTGCGTAATGCTCACTGTAAAAATATGAGCTATAAAATTTAATCTTGAATTACTTTATACAGCTAATGTTTTAGCCAATTTATTACAGCTGCACAGTTCTGGCACAGAACACCTTGTTACTCAGAGCCATTAACTCCTCGCTGCCTGTGTCACACACACAGCAGTAATAAGGATCAGCCAGGTGCAGATTATTTTAATGCTCTTCTGAATTTTATTCTCTGAAGCATCCAATCCAAAATGTCGTGTCAATCAAGCACATAATATTTTACAATATCAATTTTTCAACGYATTAGTTTAGCTGAAAAAAATGTGAAAAAAATCTGTGTTGTAATCTATTTGCTCTCATCAAAGGCAACGCTTCTACTGTATCTTACTTAACTGAATTGAAGGGGAAACTCTGTGGCTCGTATCATGGGTTATTCACTCTCTGTATATAGTTATATAATTCATCTGTATATAACCTATAATTGGAAAAGACAGGGACTAGTACAGGAAATCTCAAACACCAAAGGTCCTCACCAGAGAACAGGTGATGAMAGGTTGTCCTGAACCAGCAGTTGTACTGGAATGAGATCAGTAGTTGGGTTCTCCAAATTTTCTTTGAGGATCAATCTTATTTAATAATTTTACAGCTACCCTTGGTGTACAAAAAATGTTGGATACTAATTGAATTTCTTCATAACACAATGTTGAACTGAATCAATAACAGCTAGACACATATATATATCATGGGTGGGAAAAAGGGATGGCACTGAGGATGTGCCACAGGTATAAAAGGAGATTATACATTACAGGATACCATCAATAATTTATTCCTATTCTCTTTTCCAATGCCACAGAAAAATGTARCACAGGAACAGAGGGAAAAAAAACTCAACCACCCTTTATAACACTAATTTTTGTGTCCTGTGTAACGTGGTCAGGCTAAAGACAAATGTAATCCAAGTATCTAACACACAAAATATTTCCAGCAGAAATTGCCAAATGGCAGTGCAGCTATTTAAGTCACTGGTGAAACCTCTGAAACCTCAAGATGTAAAAATTTTACTTCATTNAAAAAAAAAAAAAAAAAAAAAAAAAAGAAAAAAGATAAAAAGAAGTGGGATTTAATATATAGGTAAGGACTACAGGGGTGATCAAAGGAATATATCAAAAGTGTATCTAAAACCAATAAAACCAAGAACCTTTCTGGCCTTGGCTTTTCAATCTAGYCAAATGCCAGATGGGGGTAAATTGACCTAGAAATATCCCAAGAGAAAAACAAGAGAAAGTAGAGGCATTTGTTTGTATTAAAGGAAAATAACAGGGTTTAAACAGATAAGCACAAATTGAGTGTGATCAATTTTAATATGGAGGACAGTTTTCAGTACTTAGGAATGGGAACAATGATAGTTCAGTGGCTGCACCTCCCAATCTCCCCATTCTGTGTGTGATGAATGGGGAGGATCTGATTGATGCTTTATACCTTGCAATAAAATGAGAATTTGGAATTACTTGAAGAGATCTTTTCTTAGTGGTTTTTTTTTTTTTTTAATATTAGGACATGATAAAAATTTTAAAAACCTCAATACCACAAAAGAGTTAATTAATCCTCCACAGCAAGGCTGTTATTCACAGTGGCAAATGTTGTAATGAGGKAGTGCTAGCAATGATACTGTCCAGTATCAATAAATCTTCTCAATCACGTGGTGGTGACCTATCACACTGAGGATGTACTCTGGTACTTTTTATAATGCCTGAAAAACTTTATTTTACTAGTAATTTTTTTTTTTACCTGAAGCATTTTCTGATGKTACTGTTTGCAATTAGCTCCTACTTCTATGAAACAAACCCCCTCCTATTGTGATGAACACCTTTCAGATCTCTTAGAAGTTTTTTGGTTCTTACTCCCATTTCTACCCTACTTATAATATTTATGGACAGTAAAAATACTTTGAAGAGTTGGGTCCCTGTTATCATTCAGTTCATTCCAAATATAGTCCCACCCATCCAGAAAAGGCTGCTCTCAGTAAGTGATGATGGAATAATAACTGAGCCCATCCATTTGCACTGGTTTCAGTTCATGATTTCAGAATAAGGTAKATCAGGCTGTCAGAAGTACACATAAACATTCTGCTCCTTGATTTGGATTTACAAGCTCCGAAGAAGTGGTTTTGATTCACAGATCAGCTCTTTAATAAAAAACTTGCCACAGCTCAAATGAATGGAAAAATAGCAATCACTAGTTAGGAGAGAAAAGACATACATAAAAATAGGACCAGAAGATGTATTTTAGTATCTTAGAGTATTTAGCAGATTATTACAGTCATTCCAAGGAGACTTTAGCTCTTCATCTTTATGTCCCTCTAGGGAGTTACAGATTGTCTACAGCTTTCCAGTGGCCCTACACRCTGTCTAAAAATGACCACGCTACTGAAATGCTAAAAATCCCAGTCTGAATCTTTCAACAGCCTTTGTAACTCACCTCGATGAGCCACAGCCTTCTTGATCCTGTGCCTATTATTCTGCCCTTTCATTACAGTATTACTAGTCATTGAAGCTTTTTTTAATGAACTAAAGAATTCAGTCCGCAGGAGCACTGCACTATGGTTCACAATTTAGATCTCTCCCATACTTTACATTTTGATCATGCTCAGCACAAGGGCAATAGTCAAGTTAGCTTAATAATAGCCAGAAGAAATGCCTCTAATCCAATTGGTCACAAGGCACATATCACCAAAAACAATTTCTTTATAATTAAAAGGTGCTCGCAGGCACAGTGAAAGCTTGGAAGTTGCCCAGGGATTTTGGGGGAAGTGTGTGGATTTTTTTCCCATAGACAGCAACCACATTGAAGCAATTTCTGAAACACACTGATAAGCTTTGCCTTTGAATTTACATTAAAGAGCTCAATAGTTGCTACCTGTGAGAGCAGCTCATGCTTCTAAACTGACTGGTGTCCTGTAGAGATTAAGGACACAAGGCCTCCAGGAGATTAGCACATCACTTGGTTTAAGTGACACCCAATCCATTTTATTGACATGGCCTCTATCCTGCAAAACAAGCACTTTTTAAGTGAAACATCATGAAAATTTGTGTGGCTTTATGGGCCAGTGTATAATGGCTTTTCATAGGCAATTATTGGCCACTATTGGCAGGTCTGTAAACGAAACCGGCAGCAGTGGCTCATGATGCCTTGTCAGTCCATGCCACCGCATACTAATGCACAGCATGCCCACAGCAAACCTGCATTGTCTTTTAATTTTCCTGGAGCCTCGTGAAGGACTAAGGACTTTAAAGCCCATTCATTGCATCAAGCAGATTATTACACTGAATTGTGGCAATGTTGATTTCAGAGTGGTGCTGAATCGCAAGGCCACTCCAGTCTTCAATCACATTTTGTAATTATTTATTTTCAGCGAGGYGATCTTGAGCCTTTAGTGCAAGAAAGAAAATTAGCATGTAGGTGAAGAGCTCTTTCACCTTCTTTTTTAATGCCATTCCAGTCACGGGGTGCAGCATGGATGCGCCACTTGCTGCTGAGTAGCTGCATAGTGGGAACGAGAATAATTATTGAATTGAAGCTGTGCACCAGCTTGGGAGATCTGACGTTTCATAAGCCTGCCTGCCAGCTACCTGGATTCCATTATGCTGGGGAAATAAGCTTTTTACTAACACTTTGGAAAATAAATTTCCCATTCTTTTCTCTTCCTTTTGATCTGTAGCAAAAAGAGGCTGCATGTACTGAGGTCGATACGATGCATGAAACTACGCTGTGCTGATGAGAAGAGTAAGCAGCATTAAAGCACACACACATATATACACAGACAGACATTTTATCATCAGGGAGTTCTACACCAAAGCCATGAACTACAGCTGCCTAAAATGCAGGGAGATATGTTAATCCAAAATGAAAGCAAGAAAAGAATGCAATACAATTTTGTGCTAAATCATTTTAGCAGAGGTATGGAAATAATAAATGTGAAAACTGAATGCAGGTGGCCCTCTTCAAAATGTCTGTATTAAATCAGGTCCCTTTTTTTCTTGCTTTTCAGCACAACAGAACTCTTCATTCTGTCTTTCTAGCTCATAACCAAGTATCAAAATTAGAGGCTRTACAAGTGGATTCCTCCTGGTTCTGGAAATAACCTGACAGCCACAAGAGCCAGCAGGAACTTTCACAACCACTGCATGCACTGCATCAAAGCCACAGCCTAGGCTGGCAGCATCTGCCTGGCAGCAAGTCCTCAGGAAGAGTGRGTAGTGAATTCATATCTGCACAAAACTAAAATTAATCCACCTACACTCTTAGAAGGAAAATCTCTTTTATTTTTGTAATATTGTAAAATTCGCAATATTTTTGCATTCAAATTTGAAAATTTCTTCCAAGAGTTTTTCTAAAGAAAACAGAACAAGTTGCAATTCATCCTTCATGGATGGAAAAAGGATGAAGCAGAACAGGAGCATGATGAACTTAGCCATTCTAAGTCAATCCAAAATTCTGAAAGGGACCACAGAATACAGAATATCTTGCTTTTTAGCATTAATATTCTTTTTTTTTTCCTTGGTTCCTGAGAAAGAGCTATCCAGCTCTTTTTTAGTTCCAGAATTAGAAGGAAATTAACTATTTGAAAGAGTGACAAGCTTGCCTAACAATCTCTGTTCAGAAAATACCTTATTTAATCAGGGACTTTAATATCCAGGTCACAGAATTCCTTCTGGTTTTGCAGTGAGTGTGCCAGGCTTCCTGAAGATGGATTAATGACAAACTCAGCTTTCTTAAAGGGTGTGAAAGGTACAATTAGCATTGCACATGAGGGTTAGCCAGTGCCTCTTGCACCTCCRAYCTGCTTGGTACGCTGGTGCTGCAGRATGTCTTGCAGTGGTTGGGCCAGCTGGCTGTCCTCACATTTCTAGTGGTTGCATGCATGCTTCTTCATTCCTTCTGTTCGGATTTGAAAGAACAGAATTTATCTCTTCAGGGACTGAACAATGAAAATCTTGCTTTTGTGGAGAGGTCAGAGATAAAAATGTAAGTAAATATGAACYGACAGGAAAATATGTTCTTTTTCTTATCTCATTCCTTTTCTTTTTAATTTCCTTACCAYGCTGTATGCTTTGTGGTATTTAAGAGTCTTTGTCATAGTTATTAAATAACAGAATCCTTGTCTTTCCTGGTTGGCTAGTATGAACATTTTTATCTTTACAACCATTGTTGCAGCATTTGTCCCATTCARAAATCTCTATTGCCTGAGCACGAGTGCCTCTGCCTTAGAATGAACTCATGTTTGAATAGCACATCAGAGCATCTTCTTCATGCATAACTCAAAAGATAGCATCACAGAATCATTCATGGGCTACAGGTTTAAGAAAAATAATCATCAGCTTTATCATAGATTCATAGAATGTCAGGACACAATGTGTTTGAGGGAGTGATGCTTCCAAGCACAGAGCTGATGGAATCCTGCACGCGCATTCAAAGGAAGATCTCCCTGGAGATGTTTGGCATTTTCCAAAGGAAAGAAGGAGAAAGTAAAGGGAAAAGGAAAAGAAAATATAGAAAGAAGAATGGGAAGGAGAGAGYATTAGAAAATTCTAATGAGAATCTCTTATGATCAATATTGGAAAGATTTCCTATGAAGCATTTCAAAATAATGAGGCAAATCTCTATTTGGATTTGTCTCTTCCAGATCTAGTATTTCCCAAGATCAGACACTTGACTTCGATGGGTGGCTTAATCCTGTGCACATCTACAAGTTTATTACAGCAGGGGTTTTTTTAGGTGGTTTTGTTTTGTTTTGTTCTGTTTTTTTTCCTGAGGGGCATCTGAACAATTTTATTCCATTTATTCCACTTCAGAAAAGAAAAAACAAAAACAAACAACCCAAAACTTTGGGATTGGGATGCCATATCTGCTGAATGTGACAAACTCATGTAACAAACTTGACTATCACTAYTGGAGGTCACCAGGCTTCTGTGATGGCAAATTAACTGAGACCCTTTCTGGCACAGTTGCACACAAACACACCTGCACACTCACTCACTCACACACACACATGTATATGTGTATATATATATAACCAAATATATATAACCAAGATACACTTGTCCTTGCTATCTGAATGCAGTAAAGCCATGCTCTCCTGCACCATACTGACTGCACTTTTCAAAAATAAAATACATGACCTGGAAGTCTATTTATTATTCCTTACACAAGTCAAAAAAGCCAGCATGGGCCAGCTGTAACTTACAGAAGAGTAAGCATTAAAATGCAACTTTATTTACACATTCATATTTAATGCTTTTAATATATCTTCAAAACTGTAAAAAACTTAATATTTCAGAATTGTAGAAGATTTGTGCATATAGTGAGAAAATAATTATAATAATTAATGTCTCTCCTTGTTGTATCTCAGACATGTCAAGTAGCTTTGAAGACCATCTCTTATCACAAATCCTAGAGTTCACAGACTGTGCAAGTCAGGAGAAAATACAGATTTAACATACTTTGCAAATCACAGAAATAAATAAGCATGAAATGCAATGAAATCTGACCCCCTCATAACTGTGAGAAAACCCAGAAATTTTGCTCAGTCAACTCGACACAAATATCTCACGTTCACCTTTAAAATATGTCTCACAAATTGAATCCAGAACTGCCGTATTATCCACATAACATTGTGGAAAAGTACTCCATAAAATGGTGAATATCATATTTTTGTGAAGGTGTGCAATATTTTTCTTCATAAAATTGTGTTCATCCTGTTGTGAAATTGCAAGGAAAGAGAGGGGATATTGATTTAAAGCTCTCAGTAGCAGTCTATTTTCTTGTGGTACATACAAGAACATTCGTAGTATTCTCCATSTATTTTCAGGATTAGTTTCCAAGGATTTCTCATGGCCTGGGACAAGCTTAAAAATTCCACTTTTCAAGGACTTGTATGGACTGAAATTAAAATACAAATACACACAGATGCATGCATAGACACACAAACACAAATAACTAAATAACAAAAAATGTAAACCCTAGCTTTGTATTGGCTTCCAAATAAAGAGATTTGATAGAAGAAATATTACCTTAATCTCTCAATTTATCACATTCATTCCAAATACACACTCTGCCAATATAAATAAGAAGCTTAAGAGAAAGGAATATTATAAAGCAATAATAAACTTTCAAAGCTAATGCAGAGGCAATTTACATGAAAATTTTAAATCTGCCTCCATAGTTATTATATCATCGTGTAATATTCAAAAAGAGGGATTTCAGTAAAATTTCATTGAAGCTTCAGTGTTAAGATTGAAGCAATAAGAGCTATGGTAGTCTCAGAAAATCTTGTCTTTGCAAAGCATTAACAGAGGGCCAGAAAACCTGTCTGTGTGATACCACATTCTCTTGCACTGCAATTATGAGAAGCTTTGTTCTGCAGTCCATCTCTCTCTCTCTCTCTCTCTTTCAAAGACCAAATACACACTTTGCATTACATGAGAATTACATAGTGCCAGTTTTTATTTATGAAACTATTACACAGATGTATTTGGCAACTATCTATTTTATCAATACCATAAATGTAAATGTTGCTCTGAAATAACCTCTCTAGGAATCAAGGAGAGCTCCTCTACAAAACCACATCTGATAAAAGAAATCATGGCTATAGGGTGTTACCTACACTGTAAATTAATCTTCTTCTAATCCTTTGCCAGGTAAACCTCAGAAGAGCTTATGAATTAATTGCAGAGCATTTTGATCCTCTTCCTCCCCAACCTATTCTAAAATAGCAAATCAKTCTTCCATGTGACAACAATGAAACTGTTCTATGAAGGGTACAGTTCCTACATACCAAAACCCTCCTTGATTCGTGCGAGGAATACAGAACACAGGTGATGGTGTTGAAGAGGTTGATATAACTCATTTGGGAACCGATTTCTCTAAGAGCCGGTTTCACCTATTTTTGAAATGCAGGTCTGTGGAAGTCACAGCACTAGGTCACTGTTTCATCCAGGGGCCCACATGTGTGGGGTGGGACTGCTGGAAGGAAGGTAATGAGGTRAAGGGAAAGATGCAGAAAAGCAGAGCAAGGTCAATAGTTGGTGATGAATATATAGGAGCTGGGTTTGCTTTCCAAAATCAGTTCTCACAGCTGTGATCCACAAGCATGCCTAATTTAACACCTTATTGATATGAACAACAGAAATCTATCCTGGGAATAAAAGGGGGCTGATGAATATACATTCTTGTAGTTATGTGGCATACCCTGGAAATTCCTCTGCTCAGACTGAAACTGTCCTTTACAATTGCTGTGAAGTCAATAAAGGCTCTCATCTTCATCAAACTCGGGCTTGGGAACTGCCYGGATATTTCCTTAAAACTCCATTGTGGGAAAGGGGAAAAGAATGATTAAACAGTAAATGAGGTCAGCAGAAGCACAGATATTCAAAACTATTGAGATTTTTCCTCTTTATTAATTTGTCATTTTTCAATGGCATGAACAGGGCAGGTTGCAAGCAAGAGAAACAAGAACAATGAACACTTTTGGTTGAGATTTCTTTTTCACCAATTATGTACCAATGACTTAGTGACATCTGCAGTCAAATGGCAAACATCCTCATCCAACACAAGGTTACATATCAGATTTCCTATGAAACCTAYAGATCCAGTAACCACAATTTCTTAAAAACTGAGCAAGAAGGAAACAGATATGGTACTGCCACAGAATTGAAAAAACTGAAAATAGCTTTACTATGATAAGCATAATAAATCATAAGCTAGTAACTGGTCTGTATAATTTTTTTTTTCCTAAATGTCTTTGTTTAGGACTCAAAATAGTTTAAGTCTCCTTTCAGAGCAAATTACTCCCCAGGAACCAGKAGTTCCAGAAGCAAGAATATTCTTGCAATATTTTCAGTGTATTAAAAATAGTGGGAATCTAATATGCAGCTTAATGCAGACCCAGGAACATACTTACTAGCTTGAAATACCCTCTTAATGGGGTAAAACCAAGACAGTCTGGCATCAAAGCAGCAGGCAGCACTGAGAGCATGGCAAGGGTGTTGCCACAAAACAGGATATTCAAAGGAAGGCTGTTATACTTCAGTTATTTCAGCTGAGGAATTCAGTCCGACAAATATTATATTAGCATTGCACCTATACCAAGGTGATAGGAAAAAAGTTCCGAGAAGGACATTGGGTGAGAAAGCTGAAATGGCAACTTTTATTTCTAGTCCCTTCAGCAAAAAAAGGTCTACAAAAATTATTGATTTTTACTGAGTTCTGCAGAACTTTCTCATGCAATTTTTCAAGAAATAAAGAAGATGAGAATTTTGCTTCATTGGGATTTTCAGACAATATTCAATGTGACTAAAAGAGCATTTGTACCCATTTGAACTCAATTCAATATCCAAGTGATATGGGAGAACTTGTTACTAATGGAGTGAGAAATGGATGTATTAGAAACAAAAAACAGAGAGGAAGGAAATTAAAAAGGAGAAGAAAGTGCTGGTTTAGATATTCTGAAGTAACTTGAATCATCTGTGGTGAGAAGCTTCTGATAAGCTGGAGCAAATAAAATAAGCTATTTCACTTTTATTTCTTCATGCCACTCAACTCAGACTGCACCCTGAACAGCAAGAAAACTACCCATAATGGAGATTTCTGTTGCAAATTACAATAGACATGAACCCAAGATAAAATTGAAACTCAGGAATTCYATATGCATCTATAATGATTCTAGAAGATCCTCTAAAGTAATATTTTTATATAATTGGGACTATTTCTTTACTGTATTCTGTGACTATATTAAAAAGCATCAAGTTACCAGTTACTAGTAAATTCTTCAGAATATTGTCATAAGTTTTATTAGAAAAACTTGGAGTAACAGCCAAAGCAAAGTTATTCATAAAACTACAAGCTCATTTTTAATGTAGAATTTTATAAAGGAAGTCTATTTTTACTGGAATTTTGCCAACTCAAACTCATAAAATATTAGACTCATAAAGTGAAGCAGATCAAAATCCAACTCCTTTTATCTTCCCAAATACCATGAAGCGAGAATGAGTTCAGGGTCTTATGCTGCTAAAGAAAACATTACATAGATTATTGGCATCATGACTTGGTATATTTACAAACAAATTGTCTGAGCACTTTTTAAGGGAGATTCAAAGCAAGGAGAGGTAGATGAAAAAGACTGAAAGCTGCAAGGAAAAACCAGGATGAAATGATGGCTCACAAAAGCAGGGCCACTTCCTGATTACAGGTGAGATCTSCAAGACTGGCTCAATTTTCAGAGACAGATCTGAACCCCCATGGTGGTAATGTTGGAAGTCGTAGGAGGCAATCACACATGCTACAAAGGTGGATGCTGGAAAGTTGTGAGGGAAATAGCAATGAGATTCAGAACAGGAAAAATGCTAGAATGATTAAAACTTCTGACCAGATCCAGCTTGTTTTCACTTCCATAAGATTACATGGTGTCAAAATGTAAAGGCAAACAGGAAATCAAATGTTTAATATTCAGAGCATCCATCAAACACCATATCTCTAGCAGGTAATCAGGGGGATGCTCATGAAGCCAATAAGCTGCTGTCAGTTTGTCTGTCTTCTCCCTGCATTGCTGCTTGCTCTTACACAGGGAGAGAGAGAACGCTTGCTCCCTAAAAAACACACACCAGTAAACTCAGTTCATGTGCATATCACAAGCRCTACCACTTTTGATGGTCTTGGTGGAAGTTAATGGGTAATTAAAGATAAATCTCATTAGGTACACTTTTGATTTGGAATTTTAGGAAAAATGGATATAAAAATAAATTAATATAGATTCTGCATCCTTATACTACGGCCATATATATATATATACACATATGCAAGACTGAGACCTCCTCCTCAGATATTTTTAAAATCTGAAGCTCAAATTCCCTCTTTTTGAGGCAGAAAAAAACAGACAGCAAGCTACTCTCAGTAATGGGGAGTACAATTAGGAGAGAAATGACATTTTGAGATATTCGTSTTCTAGTTGTTTCAAAATTTTGCAACTGATTGAAAATTTAGCTGTGGTCCTAAGTTCCCAGTCCAAGATCTCAAGAGATAAACAGTTTACACCTACAGTCTCAGTATTTGCTTCTTCTAAATCTTAGCACAAAGGTTCGTCTTCCACAATGTGAAGCTCATGAAGAAAAGACTGGGTTGGATCTGAATCACCAGAAGATTCATTTATTCAAAGGAATCCTCAGTTCAATCCTGAGGGCAATTTACTTTCTGATTCATAAACTTTTCACAACAATCAGAAAGGAGGCTTTTGTGTGAGAATTTTCACAAAAGCAGAAACCAAGATGACAAAGAAGTGCTGGGAAAAGTGTAAGTGCTGTGCTGAGGAAAGGAAAAGCAGTCTCTAATTTAACTATAAAATTGCATGTTGATATAATTACAGGCTGGTTATACAAATGGACACTTTATAGGTTTGCTTTTCATTTCTGATTTTGAAAAACAATGATCTTAGACAACTCCAGTTTCCAAAAAAAAAAAAAAAAGGAGAGAGAAAACAAATGCATCCAGAAAACTTGGTTGAAATCTTTAACCCCTTAAGGACTTTTTTCCACGTAGCACTCATGGTGAATTTCATAGTAGAAGCACAATTGCTAGTTGAAGAATTCCACAAGTTTAAGCCCATGCATTAGAAATGAATGAGAACAGCAATTACCTGGAGAAAAGCCTGAGAAGTCCAACTTGCTCCATTCAACACAGAAAAAATAACAGGCATTAGGCAGGACATTATTGCACAGGGTGATGGGGGAGTAGAAGATTAAAACCCCAAATCCCAGTGTTTAGGAGCACAGGAAAATAAGGCAGGCATTTCCAGAAAGGGTCTGGGTTCAGCCAGGCTCACTGGACCAAGTGCAGTCAGTCTGCCATGGACCCAATGAATTGTGCCCTGTAAGGGTTTATTAACTATGAGGGTTTATTAGCTATGGGCAAACACATGCACAAAATCATTTTGGGCCAGGGACAGTTAGCCTGGTYAGAGCCCAATGAGTTGAAGGATGCACGGGAGAGTTCTCCAGCAGGCTCTCTGTCAGCATCATCTCATCTCTAACGTGGCACATTAGACTCACTCCCAGCCATAACAGACCCAGGCTGCTGGAGAACTTCCTGCCCACATTTAGACAAAAAACTAGGCATGACATATTTGGGACTAGAGTTGCATACCTAGGCTAGCTAGTACTTTACTTCATTCTGTGTCCCACAGCCACWGTTTGAAGGCAGATATTTTACTTATATGACACATACATATTGCCTTCAGTGAACGTTTTATTGGCTCTAAGAGTTGTGAGGAAGCCTGCTGGCCCCAAACCCAAAGGTCCATGGATTTTGGGCCCTACTTCCTCTTCATCCCTTACTAAGTGAATGGATTTTGTCTTGCTTTTCTCCTCCTGCCCCTGAGGGTGCCGTCTAGTATCAAGCAGTGTCTGGTAAATAGTAGCCAGGACCCAGCACACTGTATAACTTTGTGCSTCTTTTGAACTGTTAGAGCATTTTTCTTTCAAATATTCTGCCACTTCATCAGGGTCCTGTATCAGGGATGAACTTCCAAACTGCTGGAGAAGAATAATCCTTCAAGCGCTGGTCCATTTTTTCCTACCTTCCATGCCATTGACAACTATCCACCCTTAGGGCAGGTCTTTGAAAGACCCTCCTAAAAATCTCTTTTGTAACTCTGAACATKGTGTGAACAGCACTGAGGAGGCTTGGCAGAGCTAGCAGCAAGAACATGTTTGCCTTAACATCTAAGAGAAATTCTAAATCTTCAAAAACTGTTATAACAAACTGAAGGAGAGAAAGGGGAGGAAAAGCTGGGGAAAAGTATCCTACTGTGTTTCTCCCCCAGAGTGGGTACTAGTGTTAATGGACTTCCAGAAGCAGTACCCAAGGTAAGGGTAGGAAAGCAACACTGAATGGACATCCCAAATGACCYTCATTGCCCTGGATATTATCATGYCATGAGCTGRTATCTCACAGTACATCAACAAAGCAATCCTGATCCTTCTCCCTGCTCTGAAATAAGAGCACACAGTGCACATATGGACACATATACAAGGTTAGGTACCACGGGCATCTGAATGGACCAAGCAACTTTGTGACCAGGGGCTCTGGATATAATACAACAAATGCTTAGACAGGATTTGTTTCCAACCCACTCTGGCCAAATCTGTTGTTATCTCGTTGAGCCCCACTTCAGGGGCCAATTAAGGTTATCAGGGTTTAGGAATGGTACTGCCCAATTTAATGCTCCCACCAAGATTCTCCAAGCACACTGCTCCTTCCTGCTTCACTCCCCACTCCCTTCCTTCTTGTGGTGGGCAGCAAAGGAGAGCTGGAGACACAAAAGGTAAAGATCACATGTTGAGATAAGAACAATACACTGGAAACAGCAATGACATAAGGAAACAAACAGTACCTGCAAAAATATTATTAAAAAAAWGTGTACAAAGAAGAGACTGATTCRCATGCAAAAATGCTCACCCCAGAGCTCAACCCAAACATAGCCACAGAATCACAGAATCATAGAACCAACTAGGTTGGAAAAAAACTTTTAGATCRAGTCCAACCTRTGACTTAACAAGACTTTGTCAACTAGACCATGGCATTAAGTGCCACATCCAGTCTTAAACACTTCCAGGGATTGATGACTCCACYGCSTCCGTGGGCAGCCAATTCCAGTGCCCAATAACCCTTTCTGTGAAGAACTTCTTCCTGATGTCCGATCTAAACTCCTCACCGGACTTGTGTTCCAGACTCTTCACCAGCCTTGCTGTCCTTCTCTGGACACATTTGAGCATCCCAACATCCTTCCTAAATTGAGGGGCCAGAACTGGACACAGCACTCAAGGTGTGGCCTCACCAGTGCCGGGTACAGAGGAAGGGTGACCTCCCTGCTTCTGCTGGCCACACTATTGCTGATCCAGGCCAGGATGCCATTGGCCTCCTTGGCCACCAGGGCAAAATGCTGGCTCATGTTCAGTCAGCAGCCATCCAGAACCCCATTTCTGCCTAGGCACTGTCCAGCCACTCTGTCTCCAGCCTGTAGTGCTGCAGGGGCTTGTTGTGGCCAAAGTAGAGAATCTTGTTCTTCTAAGAAGACTTGGTATTCTTAAACCTCATGCCATTTGATTGAGTTCATCTGTCCAACCTGCCTAGGTCCCTCTGCAGAGCCCTCCTACCTTCCAGCGACACAACCTTGTCTGCTCTCTCTGGACTGGCTTGGTGTCACCATCATATTTTCTGAAAAATCTCTTTACCAAGGATTTTCTCCTGGGAAGCTGAGATGCCTCAGAGAAAGAGGAAAACAATATTATCTCATTTGCTTCTGTGTTTTGCTGCTTTGRAATGTGGTTGGAGATTGTTTATCCAACATGTAAATTGTTTTTACTTATTGGCCAATTATGACCAGAATCAGTGTCAGATTCTGAGGAGGGAATCACAAGTTTCTCATTAGTATCTTTTAGGCTTCTGTCTGTATCCTTTCTCTATTCTTTAGTATAGTTTAGTATAGYATTCTTTAATATAATATAGATCATAAAATAATAAATTAGCCTTCTAAAAACATGGAGTCAGATTCATCATTCTTCCCTTCGACAGGGGTCTCAGCAAATGCCACAGCTTGGTGTCAGCRTTACCCCACCMCTCCATGTGCTTGTTCAACCAGARGGAACCCCTTCTCCCCACCCTCAGCAATGACATGAGGTTATACAGAACATCAGCCACGTCCTGGCCATGTTCTTCCCGCCTACAGCAAAAATTTAACYCTGTCCTGGCCAGAACAGGACACTGGCTTGATTAAGTCAAGGTTTGGATGACTGGCAGTTTAGTGTCTTCCGCTGATTTCCCAAAACCTTTGTGTTTCTTAGAGCATCACATCTCTGTGGCTAGGGAATGGAGACAGGTGGTTGTGAGCAATCATCTTGGCCATGATGCACAGGATCATAGTTTTTATCCACACACAACCCAGCAGACTCAACTTCTCTACTCYCCAAAAAATTATATATAAAATTTGTGAAGATAATTAAAATTAAGAAGAAAACTAAGAAAATTAAACCCCCCTAGCAATAAGAAAATACCTGAACAGTTTCTTCCTCCAAAGTTGTGTGAACAGTTATGCACAAACTGCTATTAAATGAGGGATAGTWAACATGACAACAACTTAAAAAATTTATATTTCTACAAGTTTTTAAATATCATAGGAAGCTTAATTCAATCACTTTATTATCGTATATATATTCACAAAAGTCCTTTTATTATTTGAATGCATATCTTAGGAAATGTCTGCATCATTAAAACAAATAATATGTGGAGGAATAGATGAAACACAGAGACATGCCTCAGATTTGTTCAAAGCTCTTTCTCTCTCTGTCACTACAAGATGTGGTGCAGAGCCTGCAAAAGGCATAAAGCTTTACATTCTGCACATGGGGACATTGCAACATCAATTTTCTAGCAAATTCTAGCCTCTCACACTCACAAATCTGRCCAAAAGATTCTCAGATTACTAAAGTAATTTGAGAGTATAAAAATGTGCAAGTTTTTAAAAGCATTTCGATTTCTTGATGGCAGTGGTTTTTGTAGATACATGTGTACATGGGGGTGTAGATGCATATATGTGTGTGTGCGTGTATTTTTATTTTTTAGTAAGTGTGGTATATAGCAAGAACCATGAATTTAAAGAATTTCTTTTGAGACCTGTATTTCCTTTTGCTGATGATTGTTGCTTATCTTAGAGTGCACAGAATGCTGTTGGCTGAATTGAAGCTCCATTGAGTGAAACAATCGGATTCAACCAAGAAGAGAAGAAAAATGATCCTCTTAGTGACGTTCCTTAGCACAGGAGAGAAGTGCTTACCTTGTGATGGTTATTGGCAGTTTGTACAAATGATAGTGCACAGGGGTTTAGGTTAACCTGTTTATTTTTACATGACCTGAGATATTAAAAATATCCTTATTTTGAAGGGCTGCCAGGCGGGAACTCAGCATGACATATATTCTGGAGGCAGCATCATGAAATGGCATACACTGTTATTGAATTTTTAGTATTCAGTGAATATTGGTCATGATTTACAATAATTTTGAAAAATCAGCATTTGTAATGGGATTCTCTTATCTCTGAAAAGCATTTCTGACATTCAGTAGTGCATCACAGAATTGATTTATAATTTTTTTCCTGGTACATATTCCARCTGCATAACAATATACTGACGTTCTGACACACTGCCAGTTCTTGCTCTTTAAAGAAGCAGGAACTCTATAACAAAAATGATTGGAAAACTACAAAATGAACAAACAAACAAACAAAGCAAACTTTTCTGATTAAAGCAATGTATTAATGTGAAGAAGGCTCAAATATATTAGCCAAAACTGTGCAGCTGCAGCTTTTGCATTGCTATGTTTTAATTTGTTCGGAAATCACCTACTTGCACTTCAGTGCCAAATACCTTGTGACTTCCATATTTATAAACACCTCTCCAAACACCTTACCTCAAGTCTCTACATTTCCAAAACTTTCAAACATCTGTGGGCCATTTTAACTTTCAATTGGTATGGTGGATATTATTCCTTGCCTCTTTATTAAGTCTATTGGAGCTKCAGGTTGCTGGGAGTTACGCTTGTCCTGTTCTACTATTGTTTTGAGTGAGTTTTGCCTGATACATTCATTATCCATACACTGAATGCCAAATACAAGCTGAATACAAGAAACTAAACTGGTTTGATTTTTGTAGGTTACTGCAATAACTTCATATGAGGSGTTTAAGGTTTTTTTTTAATATCTATTCTGAGCCAGCACTATTAAAGCAAGTCCAAAGTGCTTTGAATTTCCACCTACATTTAAGTATATGAGAAAAAATTAATTATTTCTGATTCAGGCACTATACTCCTTTTTTCTGTGTGCAAACTAAGTGAATGCAACATATTGGGGGAATGGCTCATTCCTGAGAACACTGGAACCTGTCAGACAGCAACTCCCTGCTTACCAAATCTGTGTTCGCACCATTAAAAATTTTAAATTGAACTCTGGGTGCTCTGTAAATATTGTAAGTGTTGAAGTGGAATTTGGGGCACTGGTTTTAATTTTTAAAGTACCCTATACATTTTGATCTCTGTTTGCCTGACACACTTCATATTTCCTTGCAGAGAACTCAGGAGAGATCTAAGAGCTGAAACCTTTTTTTTTTTTACATGAGAGGGAAGTGTTAGTAGGACATTTTTTTCTCAAAAGCCTGGCATTTTTTTTTTCTATACTGTCTTCAACCAAAATATTGTCACTGAATTCAAATGAGGTCCAGATTTCACACTTATAATCTAAAACAYGCCTGTTTCCTAATTTCACTCAGCCTAAATTCATTGGCTGGGAAAACACTCCAGACCATGTAATTCCTCCTAAGAAATGAAATGTGATGTGGATGGAGGAAGCCTGTGCTCATCACTCAGGAAGCAATGAAAAGTCCACTTGATTGCCAAGCTGATAGTGTTTTATACCCATTGTATGCAATTTCTCCAAATCAAAAGAGGAAAAGATGAACCAGATATATGTGAAGAGAAATGCAAGAATTAGAACACTGCTACACACTGCTCTCTAAGACTGAGGTAGAGGATCCTGTCTGCATGGATCTCACAGAATGCACATTCTCACAAAATGTATAACAAAAATCTCTGGTTTTACATGAGAAAACAGGAGGTCAGCCTTTTTGGCAGCTGACTGTGCCAAACCCTTGGCAGCAGACAAAGTGTATAGAGATTGCTGTATAAGATCAAGGTATTTACTTAATGATTTCTCAAAGATATTGAATATACAAGGTAGGAATGGAAGTTTTACATGCTGTTAGATAATAAGTGTTCAAATTCACCTAATGTTTCATTAATTTGCTKTTTAATGCAGCAGTTTCCATTCTTCCAAATTGAAGGGGAATTATTCTGTGCCCCTAATCCTAAACACAGTTTTAATGCTCAAACTCTGGTTTTCAATATATGATGCACTACTGTATCTTGTAGTCTTGTATTATAGTGTCCATAACCAATGGAAAAAGTTCATGTCAATAACAAATTATATTTTTTTTTTTTTTTTTTTTAATTTATGTCTTTCTCATAGTACTTTGTGGACTGAGAATTAGTAATTTTATTCTTTTTTCCTTTACATATGGAAAAAAAAATCGTGAAGCCAAAATATTTGGCTGACTATTTTCTGTGGCTTTTTTGTTTTGGTTTGGTTTGTATTTTAATTACATCTCGCTTTGCAAAGTTGCTTGAAAAGCACCTCTGTTAGAATTTAGGGGATATGGAAAGATAAAATTTTATTCACATGCAATGCTTATGAAACAATTTCTTATTTACACCTTTCATCAGCATTAAATCCAAGTGAGCAAAATGTCAGGTCTAGAAGGGGCTAAAATTTCCTGGCAAATGAAGTAATCAGTAAATGAAAAATCTTAAAACTTTATCACCACATTAATTAAAAGAAGCAGTAATGATTCATACAAGCACACATAGTGGAGCACATAGATTTGAACCTTTGAAGCTGCTAAAAAAGGTAAAGAAGATCCTTCAAAAAAAAAATCAAAATAAAATTCAATCAGCAGCAAACTCCACATAGAAATTGATTTCCAAAATATACTGGCATCTGTCATTCACATCAATGGCAAGTCTCCCATCAGCTTCAAACAGAATGCCATCAATCAATTCCATAGGAAACTCAGATTATCTGAAAAACCATACCTCATCTTGGAGTCCACACAGCTTTCAACCCTGATTTATGCTACATCTGAGTAAAGGTGTAAGCACACCACACCTAAGTCAAGGTGGCACAGTTCTTTCTTTCTGCAAAGATTCTTCATTAATATACCTATATATGAGTAAAGTTCATAAGGAAAACTCTTCCATTTCGATAAAATAATCAATCCTTTTCTTCTTGAATCTCAGTCTGCCAGCAATTCTTCATAAGTGCATGGAATGACTTTATTTTTCTTTGTAGTCAAATCAGTTAAAGTATTTTGAAGGCTATATCACTTTCTATTTGATCAGTTTAATTTAAATCTACAAGATACCCTCAGAGAGATCATCAAAGGATTTAGATATTTCAGCAGATTATTTTATTTTCACTGACAGCAGCTCTAAAAGGTAGTGAACATTATTTACTTAAAAAGAAATGTTTTCCCTAATGCAATGATTGCTGGAAGAATCATTAGTCACAACAAAAGTTCAATGACTCAGTTAAATATATGTCTTATTTTATAATTTATATGTCTTTTTACCGTGTAGGTTCCCTTGGGTCAAGTTTATGAGAAACAAAAAGGACACAAAAAATAATATTCAATATATAATGAACATGCAAATTTACTGGAAAATCACTTTCTGTTAATTACCAATTTTTACATAATGACCCAATATCTCTTTGGTCTCTYCTAATACACAAAGAGACAGCACACTGTGGATGCTCCTTAAGTGGCAATTACAGCTCTGACTTAGTAGACACAGCTTATTGAAAATATGCCAGCATTTAGAGACTTCTTCAGAGTGGGTTACAGTTCTGCACTGAGCTTATTTTTTTTATTTATTTATAGAATCATGTTGTCTTTTACAGGGTGAATCACACCTCACCTGCCTGTGTAAACTTTAAGAAAAACTCTGCTCTAATATCCTGGCATACAAAGCTTGGGATGCTCTGTCTAAACACAGAATGAAGAGATTTTTATTATCAGATGAATYGAGAGTATTCCTTTTCTAAACCATCTATGTTATAAACATTCAGATTATTATATTAATCATTAAAAAATCCTCCAAGCCATCTTGAATATAAATATTATTTACATTTATGTTACTCTTATCAGGATGTCTACAATACCTGAATGTGAATCAAAGCACAGATTAAAACGSAAAAAGCTGAATTGCATCAGTACTTGAGCAAGCTGAAAAGCCTGTGATATTATTTAAAATGAGCTGGCTATTAAGCTGAAGTTATTAGATACCATTTTGAAACTAATTTCCTAATTGCATTTTTTCTTTTCTATAATTTGTTTCATTTAATATTCATTGGCCTTATTGTTACCATCTTTCATCTGGTCTTTCATTTGAGGTTCACTGACCATGAGGTTCTTTCCAATTATTTGATCTATTCAAACAAATATATGATTTTGGTACTTAATTTCTGGCATGTTACCATTTTTTAAATGTTATGTTCAAATGTGATGAAATGCGGTCATAATGAAGTCATGTATTGTGGAATTGAGATAAAATTTCTCAACTCAAAAATCTTGATTACAACATTATGTGGTCCAAATTGTTGCGTTGAAATTTATCAGATCAATTATCAATCATATCATTTCTATATTCYTCAAAAATCTCACCAATCTGGATTTAGAAATAGGCACATTTTGTTTACATACCCTGCTAACTTTTCTACCAAATTGTTCTCTATTTTTTGATGCTTTTGTCAACACCACAAAAAGTAATTTTTCATGCCCTCTTAATAACTTTTCTTCTTAAAATATTTTGCCCAATAATAATTTTAGATATTTATCTGATTAACTATATCCAGCTATATATATGCATACATATATGTAAAGTTTTAAAACGAACTTTCTATTTGAGTCTTTGTGCCATGAGAATAGATTGTTTCCAGTTTCAAGGAATAAAATKATACAAAAAAGACTTCTAAAACTAAACCAAAGCTTTTTGGTTTTCATGTCTGTTTGATTTAATTGGYTGAGTTTTGCTTTGATTAAAATTTTACATTGTTGAATTGAGTCTCTTTCTTCAAATAGGAATCTTTTGTTCCAGACCAGGATAGAACAAATGTACATGCTTGAACATATTCCTATCTCCAGCTAGGGATACTCATACCTGTATTTGCTAGGGAGCTTCACCAACCATTCCTTCTTACAGCCTTATGAGCTCATTCCAAACATATGGAAAATAACCTCGAGTGTCATATTTAGGAGGGTTGATGATCTTTCATCCTGTCATGAACAAACCCCTGTACAAGGCATTGTGTGAGGGAAAGATTTCCTACAAGTATATTTATGTTAGCCCAGAAGTTTAATATGTATTTTAAAAAATACAGGGTAACAACAACACATTTTCATGCTTCTAGCATCGAGGAAATTTCCAGTATGAAAGAAACATACTGAAATTTTAAGGGTGCCCTTCWTTTTGCCTGAGAGAAGGAGACAGAGAGATGGAGCATCCATACACACCCCCAAGAACAAAGGAATGGGATGTGACTGCTTCAAGACTCCTGAAGGCAGATTTCCTTTTCAATAAGAAGTCTTTGCAGGAGATTCAAGGTCATGTGTCCCAGGTAATAAAGACAACTGTTTAACCACTGCTTTGTTCTCTAACACTTCCTTTGGCAAATTCAATCCTGTGGTGACCGAAATAAAGCATATTAGGAACTGCAAGCACAAGTTTTATCTTGAAACAAATATGGTATGGACACTTGACAAAAAAAAMCAATTAGTAGTTTGTTTTGACAAACACAACTAAGCACAATATAACTGCTTTAAGTTGGATTTTTTTAGCCCAAAATGAATGCTTCTCATGCTTATTTTTAAAAAAATTAGGACATTAATCTAAAACAATGGTTTAACATACATAACCTATGTATGTGTCTATGCTGTCCAGGACAYCAACAAGTGATAAATCTCTTGGTAAAATAAAAATCCCAATAATAAGAATTTATTAAATATTATATGCTCATAAATTAGGAGGAGAGTATTTTTATTTTCGCACTGGAGTTATGCCTTCATTTTTCTTTAAAAGCAGCCTAAGAAGTAGCCAGTGCTACACAAAGCAGCCTGTGATGTTTGTGAGTGACCAGGGAATATACAGCATGTGACTGACCACCCCTCTATTAAAGGAAGCTGGCTGGATCACAACACAAAGGGATCCAAAGGGTGGCACTAAGTCTACCTTACACCTTTATGGCTTTCCAGAATATCTGGCATTCCTCTGCTACATCAAAATTTTCCTGATAAGTAAACATGATCTCTAACATTTCAGCCCCCCATGTGTYGGTGAAATGGAGGCTGAAATGTTAGAGATCATGTTTACTTATCAGAAATAAGTAAACATGAGTTTACCTAATAAATTAGATATCGTATCAATTCATTAATAGCATTAATTGATACTTGGTGAGGAGGGAAGAAGCCAGTGACAGAAAGGATTTTTWATGAGAAGCTGCTCTCAGTTTCCTCCGTGCCTGACAAAACCAATCGGGGACTAGTTKTGAATATTGACACTTTGTTAAGCCACTAGAAAGCTGCACACRCCTCTGTAAACACACACTGTGGTATTCACATGCCCTCTGAAGAGAGCAGAGAGAAGCTGTGAGACAAGCAGAGAAGAAGGAAAACACAATTCTTATCTCGCTTGCTCTGCCTGTGTTGTGCTAAACTAGAATGCAATATGGAGATTGTTTACCCAAAGTGAGGATGTTTTGTTCCCTTGGCCTACCAGAGCCAAGAGGTGTGTGTGTCTTGGACTGCCATGGGACAGTCACGAGAGAATCAGAGATGAGTGCAGTGTGTGCAGTTGTGAGCAAGAGTGAGGGCATGGCAGATTCAGTTTAGATGAAATGTATATAGTATAGTATAATAAAGAAATTCTTTAGCCTTCTGATGATGGAGTCAGATGCATCATTCTCCCTCCCCTTCGTTGGAGTTGCTATTGATTTATGCAAAAAACACATGTATTTTATGACTGGCTTTTCGCAAATATTAAAATGAATATTATATGTGTTGTGTTAGAAWGTAATGCTGTATTAATTCTCTTAAATACTGTGTTAAATATAGBTTTAGGTTATAAAAAATGTTAAAATAGAAACCATGCTATGTAGGATACTTTTTTAAAAGAAAGGACTCACAGAGAGATAGCAGCCACARGACGCCTGAATCTTTCAGAGGAAAAGAAATTATTGCCCTCTTATCATAAGAAACTAACTTCTTCCTGCCTCGAAGGCGCTGTTAGGATTCAGAGGAAGAAGTTGACAATGACCAGACAGAATCCTGTATTTGAATGGAATTTATGYATCATGTATGAGGTATATGAATATACAACAGGCTGTTGTTTTTAAGGGTTAATCCTCTGTTAACGGGTCCTTTTTTGGGCTCCTACTGCCCAGAAAAAGGTACCYRGACATCTGTAACTCTTTGTATTTATTGTCTCATATTGTCCTAATTCAATTTGTCCAAATTATTATTACTCTAATTGTATTACTACTTTTTTATAACCATTTTTTTACTATTAAACTTTTAAAATTTTAAAAACAAGTGATTGGCGTTTTTCACCATTTACAATACACACACGTTAAAAACGAACCAACCCTGGGAAAAGCTCTCTTATTTCTGCTGTCTGGAGAGAGAAGTTCTTGCTGGGAGGGGGAGGRAGGCCCTGGGGTCCCCAGCCAAGGTAGGTCAGACCATGGCTACCAACATCTTGCTGACATTAATTCCTGCCCCACTGCTTGTCCAGGCCAAGCCAGGCTCCACCAAGCCCTGGGAGCAGCTATGGGCCAGGCCAGGCGCCCTGCCACAGCCCACGTGGCCCAGCAGGGCCCGGCCCTGGCCCTCACGGCTGCTGGGCAGGGGAAGGGAAGCCATCAGCCCACAGCTGAAATTGAACAAAGCAGGGCCAGAGACCAGCCATGTGGTGAGACCAGCCACGATGGCAGAGACCAGCCATGAGGGCAGAGACCGGCCCTGGAGCCATAGACCAGCCATGCGGCCAGAGACCAGCCATGAGGGCAGAGACCAACCCTGCAGCCAGAGACCAGCCATGCTGCCAGAGACCAGCCATGCGGCCAGAGACCAGCCATGCTGCCAGAGACCAGCCATGAGGGCAGAGACCAGCCCTGCTGCCAGAGCAGCCACTGCCATTCTGGCCAGGCCCCCTGCCACAGCCCACATGGCCCAGCAGGGCCCAGCCCTGGCCCTCACGGCTGCTGGGCAGGGGGAGGGCAAGCCATCAGCCCACAGCTGAAATTGAACAAAGCAGGGCCAGAGACCAGCCATGTGGTGAGACCAGCCATGCGGCCAGAGACCAGCCCTGCAGCCAGAGACCAGCCCTGCAGCCAGAGACCAGCCATGCGGCCAGAGACCAGCCATGCAGCCAGAGACCAGCCATGCGGCCACAGCGGCCGCCGCTATTCTGGCCAGGCCTCCTGAGATCCCTGACAGAGCTCCCGCCTGGTGCAGCCTGAAAATCCTTCACCACAGCTGCTCCGACTGCCRCCCAGCAGGGATTATGTGACCATCTGCAGGCCCTGGGTAAGATAGTGATTCCTTTAGTGCACAGATAAGACTTCTCCCTCTGGTGAGAGAAAAGGGGGGAGCGAAGGCACAGAGAGGAACAACATGAAGACACCAAGGTCAGTGAAGAAAGAGTCAAGACCCAGATGGAAGGAGAATGAGGAGATGCCTTAATCTCAGGCTGAAATCCTCTTGTAAGGCTATGGAGAAGAATGCAATTGAYAAATCAGACTCTTTTTTCCTGTAACTCATTGAAAATTGTGGGGAGAGATCTTGGGTTTTGTTTTGTTGAAATGGCTCCCGAGGTATTAAAGAGTCTTTTTTCCCAGCCCCGTGACTGAAGAAGAAGTCAAGATTCCTCAGYTCTGGTTTTTAAGGCTGTTTATTTTCTCTTATCCAATACATTCTTTTTCTGATCTGCGGCAGTGTTATCTTTTTATACTAAAACCTACGTATACTTTATTTACAATAATTTTCCAATACTTATCACCTATGTTAGACATTAAATCAATCCAAAAGTGCCACCATCACTGCAGAATATGGAGGACAAGAAGAAGAAAAAGAAGAAGAAGAAGAAGAAGAAGAAGAAGAAGGATAGGACACGCCCAGATTTCTCCATCTTGCCTCTTGAACCCCCATTCTAAATCCCAAAAATTCTACTTTTTCACTCTGTGACAAATTCACTATCATTCTATTCAAACCTTTGTGGCTTGTAAATCCTCACACAAAGCTGGTAATTTTTCCCATGGGTTAAAATTGAAGGCACAGATGTTTTTGACTCCATGCCCAGGTCTCTGAGCCCCCTGCCAAGGTCTCGACTCCTCCAGGGCAGCCAGAGGAATGTCCTGGGCTCCGACAGAGATGATGCAGTCAAATTGTAGGTGTGAGCAAAGGCATTTATGTCAAAGCAAGCAGGTGTTGAAGTAGCTGTGATCCAATGAGAAGTTTGAGCAGAGAAAGAGTGATGAAGACCCTTTGCCCCCAGGGAAAGAAGAAGACCTCTGTTCCTAGAGGTAAAAATTATCTCAGACATAGATGAAGAGAACCTTTGCTCTTGAACAGCTGATCCTTAAAATAATACCCCATAAGCTGACATGGCCCATAAATGCAGCTGTGGGAAAGCTGTGAAAGATGGGAGAGACTTCATGATGGCAGATTCCCAGGGAGCTGCTATTCATGGAGATTAAAAGCCATGAGAGAACTGTTTTCTTGTGGAGAAGTCTCCATATATTGACAAGAGTGACTCCTCTCCCCAAGTGAACTGAAGAAAGAATATTCTAGAGGTGATAAGCTGACAAAATTGTTTCTGTTTGCTGTTAGCAGGAAAGAAAAGGTTGCAGGGGGAAGAAGTGTTCTAAAGGTTTTACTCTGATTCCTATTATTCTTTCTCTTAGTTACTGTTAATAAAGTTCTCTTTATACCCTTCTAAAGTCTTGAGGCTGCTTTGCCTTCCTCCTAATCTAATCTCAAAGCAAGAAATGAGTCATTAAATTCTAGTGGGTGCACTAGCCACTGAGTGGTTTGGCTACCACTGAACCCACCACAGTGGGATATGTACGAAATCCTGGTCAGAGAGTATTGTACTTACACAACATTATTTGCAGAAATAACAATGGGTAGCAAACAGACAACCAGTCCAAGTGAGCACAGAAGCATCATAAATACTTAGTACTAAAAGTAGTTCATTCTTAACAACCTTGTCATAATCTAAAGAGAGTGACCATCAGCAATATCTCAACCATATATTACAGTTCTGAGGAACAAATCAACAGTAAGTTTGGTCCTGAGATCTGACTCCTCCCACTAAAGCACATGATTATCAAATGTAAAAAGTGAGATTCCCACTTCTTCTTCCATTTTTATACACCTGTGCTGTTTCTTGCAGGAGTTCTTGTAAGTCAGCTCAAGTGGAAGGATATGCTAAGTCATGACAGAACCACCTTACTGGGTTTGCATGGCCAGCCTCTGATAGCAGGCTGGCAACAGGGGTGGCTTCTGTGAGAAGCTGCTGGAAGCTTCCTCCAGTGCTAGCTGGCTACAAGACAGACTCACTGCTGGTCAGGGCTGGGCCAGTTAGAAATTATGGTAATACCTCTGTGACAACAGATTTAGGAAGAAGAAGGAAAAAAGTTGTTGCACAGATGTAATTGAGGCCAGAGGAGCAGGGTGAGAAGATGTGAGAGGAACAGCTCTGCAGACACTAAGTACAGTGAAGAAGAAGTTGCAGGAGGTGCTGCAGGCACCAGAGTTGGGACTCCTCTGCAGCCCATGGTGCAGATCATGGTGAAACAGCTGTGCCTCTGCAGCCATGGGTCTCTGGGCATGCAGAGATCCACCTGCAGCCCAAGGAGGAGCAGGTGGATGCCTGTAGGAGGCTGTGAACCCATGGGAGGCCTGTCCTGGAGCAAAGTCCTGACAGGGACCTGAAGACTCATGGAGGGAGTAACCCACCCTGGAGCAGCTTCCTTGATAGGACTGTAGGACTCATGACCCCATCAGGGTCCCATGCTGGAACAGGCTATTCTTGAGGGACTGCCCCACATGGAACAGTGACCTACATAGCAGCAATTTGTGGACAGCTGGTGCTCATGAGATGGATTCACATTGTAGAAGCTCATGGAGAACTGTCTCCCGTGGGAGGATCCCCATAGTGGAGCAGGGGAAAGATTCCTCCCCCTGTGCAGCAGCAGGAACAACCTGTGATGAATTGGCCATAACCCCCATTCCCTATCTCTCTGTGCCACTGTGGGAGGAGCTGGGAAGTAGGGAGGGTGGGGGAAGGTGTTTTGAAGGTCTTCTTTTACTTCTCATAATCCTGCTCTCATTTTGTTAGTAACATATTTAATTAATATTCCAAACTCAAGTATACTTTACCCATGAATCCAGAATGAAGATGAAAACTTGAGGATATTCCTGAAAAAATAGCAGCCAGAAGGAAGGAAAGAAAAAGCATGTATTTCTGTGGTTAGAATGCTAGGAAAATAAGCTAAACCCTAAATTTACTCCAAACCAGGAGAACAGAAACTTTGAAAAAAAAAACCCAACCTTTTTACTAGATCAGTGGCTGTTCTGAAGCAAGGTACCATCAGCCTATTCATCTGGATGTTCCCCTGCCTTCAGACTGCTGGAATTTCATTCCTTCAGCCATGCAGTGGGCCACCTGAGCAAAACTTCACTCAGGACAGCTGGGATCCTGATGTCAAGGCAGCTACACTTCCATATGCAAAGCCTTTCAGATGAGTCCTCCCTCTGCCATTTAATCTGAACGCCAGGAATGCCGACAGAGCTGTTCCAAGGTAGAAGACACACCTGAGCATTTCTGCCCATCTGTTCTGACCACCGTCACCATCACTCTTTCCACTAGTATAACTGTAAGTGGCTAAAGTGAAGGGACTAAACATGGTAAGTCTTTCTAATTAGGCTATAAAGGCCACTTGAGCAGCATAGATGTCCTCAGTTTGCTGTGCACATTACAAAATCATCAGACCAAGTAGTAAGAGCTCACTCGTAGCTGAGAAATTTTAAAAATACAGTTTTATCTCTTGACCATCAGTACTGATTTTCACGTTCCCAGTTTGCACTAAAAAATTGGAAATAGGTATTTACTATAATCTTGAGACTAATAACTTCTGGGACATATTTATATACCTGCTGTACATTAGGCTAATTCCTAATCCTTGTAGAAATAGTGCTATACCGTGTATATATGACATGAAGATGATTGGTCAGGACTTCAGAATATATGTGATTATTGTACAAGTCAACAGTTATTTCAGACAAAGAGGGTGTAAACATTTAACAAGAATGTGTTTTTCTCAATTATTATTTTTAATGGTCTCACACATCAGTTTGTGGCAGTAATTGTTCCTTTCAAAACTTGCAACAGTTGATTCTTAGATCTATTCTAAACTTCTTTGCTTAAAGTGCTTGAAAGATTTGCTTTTCTCAGATGTGTTTGCAGGAGCGTGCATAATGTAGGGTCACTTTGATGGTTGTTTCTGCATTAAAAAATGCACAAAATATTGAGTGAGGGAGAAATAAGAGAATGGCAGAATTTGGTAAATCTTAACACATAGCAGCTTGCATATTTGGGAACTTCTAAAATGTTTATTCTTCTAAGCAGGAACTTGTACAGAGAGAAGTCATATAGAATCTAGGGTCTCGTTTATTTCATTTTTCTATTAAAATTATTCTAAAATTGAGCTGTGCATCTTGCATTGAGATAAAGAATTTTTTCAAATTATATATCACCATTTACAACTCTGTTTTATTTCCATATGTATGTATATATCATTCCTCTCTATGTGTATAAACATTTCTTGTTTTGCACTCCCCCTCTTGACTTCTGCAACAAACTGTTGGCACTTTGGCTTCTGAATTAGTGCAACACATGTTAATGCCATCAGACAGAACTTGTGCTACAAGGGGTTTTATTTTTTTTTTTGGATATTCTTTCAGCCAGAATTTCTGACCTCATCTGCTTTTGTATCTCTAAGAAAGAGGGGCAMRGTACAACAACAATTGGGTCATAGTYATGAAATATATTAACTAAGGTTGAGAAATTCCTTCAGAGGCAAAGATCCAACACCCTTTTTTGAGTACAGCTTTAAATATATTAAAAAACTTACCAAAATTTCTGAAAGTGAGTTAATTTAAAAAAAAAATCACATTATAGACACAACCATTTTAATGGCAAATTGCAAATTAGGATCAGGCACAGTCTGAAGCAGTTTCTTTCCTAGATTCCTTCTAACACAATAATGGCCATGCTTCCAGACCAACCACAGACCATACTATGAAGTTTGGGTTACCCTTAAAGTAACAATTCTGGCAGATCAGACAGGTAGATTTGGATCTGCTTAGCAGTCAAAACACAGAGAATTTAAGATGGAGCAAGCCAACAGCTATGTTAATATACAGCTCCAATAACTGCTGGAGATAGCATCTACACTGTACAGATCACTCTGCTTTCTAATTAAATCAGAACTCAAAAGAGCAAGAAATGCTTTATTGAATCTGTAATTTCTATAAATCAAGTAGTCTGCAACCCTTCTTGTTTCCATGGCAATAGGGCTGTCACAGGGACGTTCATTAGCGGCAGCTCGTATCGCTGCAGGTACCCCAACCTCACATTGCAAAATACCTGTTGCAAAGTATAATCCAAATTAAATCCCAGTGCTATTAATGGAAATTTCCCCATATTATAAAATACCAAAGTCCCAGGAGTGTTCCCAGCTTGTGCTTCTCAGGACCTCTTTGCTCTGGTTGAGTTTTCACAGCGTTTTTCCCTCCCTTTGCCCCAGTAAATCAGTTTGCAGGTTCTGTCACCCACCAACACTTGATTTTTGCAGGAGAAAAATAGTCTTTAGCAGTGCTTCAGCCACAAATGGAGCAGTCTGTTGGCTCTCAGCCCCCTGCATGGGACTCTTGCCCTCAGTGGTATATCTTTTCTATCCTTTTTCCAGCACCCTGAAAGGGCATTGCTGCACTATAGCTGTTCTATTCCTGGAGCTTACATTTTAGCGCCAAGCCAGAGGTAAGCATGGATTCTTCAGAGTTAGCTCGAAGAATATGCAAAACCAAGAAAATGTACATCTACCTCRCAGTTGTCCTTGCCATGAAAAATCAGGCAGTGTTGATGTCTTATTTGCAAGGTGGAGATCCTCATGCTTGAAATAAAGGCATCACAACTATCCCTTAAAAGAAAATCAAACATGTTTTTCTTGTCTATTCAGATTCACCTAATGGGACTGAGTGTTTTCACCAGTACCTTCAGAACCYTGTCAGTCCTGTTATTTTTCAGCTGTTGCACATCACTATTGCTTTGGCAACAATTCCAAGGGAATCACATCAARTATTTCCATTTTAAAAGTACCATCCCACAAATTTCTTCCACTGCTTAGCATTTCAGTCCTTGTAGGAGTTACATTACGATTACAAAGCCTCCCATTTTAAAGTATTCAAACAATCTCTTCCAGTTTCCCACTGCACCGCATAAGATTGAAGATTTCACTGATCCCTGAAGTACTATTTATGTCTGACTTTCTGTGGGCATAAAGGACATTAAATATCTCTAAGTAGTGAGATATGTTTATTGCATCTGCCAGTTTCAGATTTATCAATTTATCAATAATTTAATTTTTTTTAACTTTTCCACAAAAATTTGGGTCATATCCTGATATGTAACATATCTACCATGACTAAMAGAGTTAATTATATTTGAACCAGATTTATTATACACTCTGGCTCTTATATTTATACAGCACAGGATACAATGACCTCTGCAACGAATGGCAAGACAATTCAAGTGAGTGCTTTATGATACTGTCTTCTGCAAAGCAGGTGTGCTATATTGCTACACAAACAGGTTGTAATGGAAACCCATCAACTCACCTTCATAAACAGAAACACAAGGTAGTAAATAAATTCAATTATTGTTGGGCCTGCTACCTCRGCCTTTAATTTACTACACAAGCAGCTAGAGAAACACTTCCATCAAATATATTCAATGTTAATCAGAAGCAACGACCTCCTTTGTAGAAGAATAATTTTAAATCTTCTCAAAATTTTATTAATAAAACCTTCCTGGTGTCACATAGGATCATGAAATATAGTCCTCAGGAGACACACTACATGAATTTATGCAATTCTAAAATATAGTGAACGTGTTAGAGTTAAATCACAGAAGAATCCTGCAACACTACCATGCTGCKCTATCAAAAGCAAAATAGAAATACAAGAACCCTCTTCCCTTTTCTGCTAGAAACCTGTTACAGACCCAGTTTCACAGGAGATTAGGGAAAACCAAGGCTAACTGTATTACCAAAATACACTGAATCCCCATTCTCTCCGTGGAGAGCCCCAAGGCTAAATACCATCTGCAACAGAGAGCAGGGCCATTTATATCTCACTGCTCCTTTGCCCCAGCCTTGGCCCCATCGATGGGCTGCTGTAATTAATCCAAATCCCAGGGGAGCTCTGTACTGGACAAGGTAAGTGCAGCCCATGTCCTTTGGCCACTCTTCCCCTTTGGCATGGCATGACCCTTCCTTCTTGACCTAACTGTGTCAGAAAACTGGATGTTATTACTTCTCTTTGGTGTGATACAAAGCAATAAAGAGAAATGGAGAACTAAAATTTCTTTTACGCCATCCGCTCAAAAAGATTCAATTATGATAAGAAAAAAAAATGTTCCCAAAGAAATTCTGATGCAGAAAGGTGGAAAAAGCTCACAAATTTGTTAGAAAAACAAGTAATCAATATAAATGCATTTGTGTTGAAAGAGTGAATGCTATTACCTCTCACTGTCTCTATTTGTTACAAAATTGCCTCAGAACAATAACAGTAAACAAAATACTACATCAATAAGCTTTTAACATGCAAATCAGTTTTTTAAATAGAGTTAATTTAATATTTGATTACATTATTTATTCATCATCTACGACCCACCCTTGTGGGGAAACATTACCTCCTTGTTAATCAAAAATGACTTCCTCTTTGAATGCAAACCATATTAGCACTCCAAAGGGATTTTTTTCTTTTGCTTTATTAATATTTTGTATTTTTCCCTTTTTGTTATGCCTAATTTTTTTAATGATTGCTGAGCTTTTATTTACTTTTTTGAGGTGTAAGTGAAGAGTGAGAATTTTGGCACTGTTGACTGGGAGAGAAAGGGGTATGTATGGAGTGGGAGTACACCCTGCCTCCTTACAATTTCTTGKGGCAGGAAGACTGAGTAACATTGGACTTTTGAAACATGTAGACTTATTTTTTTTATTTGAGGAATTTTCTTAGTGACGTTTAACGCCTCTTTCTCTAAGCTAGCTGACATGGCACTCTACTCCACAGCAAAGTTGTATCAGTCTGCATTAGAAGGGACCATGGGCAGGTACACYTCCCACTAGACCAGGTGGCTCAGAGCCCCATCCAGCCTGCCTTAGCGCACCTCCATGGCTGTGGCATCTACCACCTCTGTGGGGAACTGGTTCCAGTGTTTCACTATCCTCACTGAAAGAAAAATCTTCCTTTTATTTACTCTGGACCTCCACTCTTTTCTTCTGGTTTAGAACCATTACTTCTTGTCCTCTCACAACAGGCCCTACTAAAAGATCCATCCCAATCTTTCTTGTAGGTGCCCTTTAGATACTGGAAGGTTCTACAAGGTCTCTCCAGAGCCTTCTCTTTTCCAGGCTGAGCAATCCCAAATCTCTCAGCCTTTCCTCACAGGAGAGATGCCCCATCCCTCTGATAATTTCTATGGCCTT